>CASHTH010000293.1:0-99433 GCA_030341885.1 Geodia barretti
GCATAGGGGTAGAGTCGTTATAGAAAAAAGACGACACTGGTTGAAATAGTCTGTCTGGGTAGTTTTTTAACGCTTGTTGGGTGCCAATGCGAAGCATTTTTAGAATGAGTGCCGCGAAATCAGAGGGCCATTTGGGCGGATCGTCAACCCCGGGAGGGAGGATCTTGGCGAACTTCCGGCGGAGGTTTCCGGGGCATTTAAAGTCGCGCGGTTGCGCCCGCACGGTGATCTTTGCCATGCTCCAAAGCTCCAGCTTCTCAAGTACCGACATAAAATCATCGATCTCAGGCCACGACAGTCTGGTGTAATCGAGCCAGAAGATACTCTTTTCACCACCAGCCGCGTAGCTCTGTAGAAAGGAACGGAACCGCATTTGTCGGAGCCTTATGTTACGACAGGGCAAATGGAATTGCTGCCGTTTAATGATCTCTTCCTTTCCTTCGATAGACACGAGTCCCAGTTCGCCGAAAAAATCATTCATGATGCGGAAATCTTCAAGAAAAGCGCCTCCCAAGCCGTAGTAGGTATATTCGGACAGGTCGTTCAGTTTCGCTATATGTTGAATCGCTTCCACGAACAGCAAACGCTCAACCGCTTTGTTTGGTCGCAGGCGATATGCAGGTTGGGTCAACTGTTCGCCTCCTGAAGTACGAGGTCGAAGCATTCTTGGCCCACGTCGGAAGGATTTCGCTCCGAATCTCCGGATAGGTATTCAGCTACTATCCGAACATCCTCGGCGTTTTTAGTAAAAGAAATTCTTCTCGTCTGAGGGTCCTCGCGTTGCGGCGCGGGCAGGTTCGGCTTGTACTGTTGCGCGTTTCTGAAAGGGATAGTAGACGGCGAAGTGCTCACTCCCATGATGCCCTCTTTAAGGTCCGAGAAGGTCGCAGTTTCGCCGGATGCAAACTGTTCCCTAACCTCGGTGGGCCGACTTTTCCATCGATTGGTATACGCAGTGAATAGCGCCATACCTTCCCGCATTTTGTTTTTTGTTTGCAAATAGAGCAAGGACGAAGCGTCAACTCCCCTCTTGGTCGTGGTGGTTGGCAGTTTCGCCGGGTCCTCGCACCTGAATTCAACCATGCCGGAAACGGCGATGAACTGGTTATGAAAACGCGGCACTCCGGTTTCTCCCCATCCTGTAAGCTCGCTGCGGTCGCAAAACAATACAGCTCGGTCATTACAGACCACGGTCCATCCAGCGTTTTCCGACGAACGGCTCGTTTCTTCTTGCTCTGATGAGACGTCGTCTTCGGATGGGATCGCCCGGTCGAACCCTACCGCCATGAAAACATCTACCCCGTCGTCTGTCGTAGTTTCGTAAGTGAATGGACGAATGACCCGCGCATTGGATGCGGTGTTCGGCGTGTATACAAACCCCCGTGACCTGGAGCTGATCGGTGCTCCGTTAATTGTGACGCTAAATCCTTTGTCGATGATGAACGAATAATGGGTCGAAACCATCTCCGCCAGTTCGGATTCTAAAGCTTCCCGCTGGTTCCCAAATGCAGCAGTTATTCCGTCGTAAAGATTCGTGACCATGATTTTAGTCCCGTCTTCGTGCTTGGATCGCTCTGTATTCAAGAAGGGTATGTTCCAATCGTCTTCGTCATGCAGCCACTCACGCGAAATGCTGACTTCGTAACTGGCATTCTCGTGCTGAGTGGAAATCACGCAACTCTCTCCCATCTTAAAGATGGCTCGTTTCATGCCAATGCCGTAAACCCCGACGGCGCCGCGCGGCTTTTCATCCTCTGGATAATCGGGAGCGCGTCCCAGCCTGAACGCATAATCTAACAGGGTCGGTGGGATGCCGCCACAATTGTCCTCGATTGCAAATGAGTCAGCGTCGAATGTTATAGCTGCCCGGTAGCCGTCGTATGGCCGAATGGCCTCGGCGGCGTCAGTACGGAGAATGCCGTCGACGCAATTGTCGAGCAGATCCAGGATGGCCTCGTCGAGTGCGATGTCTCGAGTCAACATCGACACGAAAAACGATTTGACCGGTTGCGCGCTAACGCTATCCCGTTCTCGTTCATGCAACATATGCCTACCCCCTACAGCCTTTAGTGCAACGAGTCTCGGATGACGGTCATCAACCGTTCCGCCATGATCGGACTAACGCTGTTTCCTATCTGACGAAAGCTATGCCATTTGGAAGGAGAAAATGTGAACCAATCAGGAAAACCCTGAAGTCGAGCACCCTCTCTGGGAGTGATTGCTCGAGGAACAATGGGATGTATGGGTCGGACGGCTTGATAGCTGCCTCTGTCAGGTCCAGTCCCCGCACGTATGGTCGGGCAATAACCGTCTGGGTCCAGACGTCGGGCTTTTGACACCCCATCGAGTTCGCCGTGCCGGAGTGACGCAAACCGCTTTGTCACCTCAGGAGAATGCACCGTACCCAACGTCCCTGATGATAAACCTTCGTTCCGCAATCGCTTCAAAGCGCGTGCGTCGCCGACACCCCGGGGTACGTGTCCCCGAAGCCTGGTAGCGAAATATCCCGTTCCTGGATTGTCAGATCTCCTCCACCCTTGTTCTTCGGTTTGCCAGTGCGGATCCACGTCAACCGGTAAGCCGTCTAGAGCGTCCCGAACCGTTACTGAAGTTACGTCGTTGGGGACGACGAAAGATGCGCAGTTAAATCCCTTCATTCGATCCGGCAAGTACCCGAAAAAAAATACGCGCGTCCGGGTCGTGGGTGCTCCATAATCGGAAGCGCAAATCTTGATCGGATCGAGGATCACATAGTCTTTAGACACGCGAGCCAGAGACGACTCTACTATCGGTTCGTAGTCCTTGCGCAAAATGCCCGGGACGTTCTCCGCTAGGAAAAACCCTGGCTTGGCCTCGTTTACAATCCTGAAAAAGTGGCCAAACAAGAGATTCCTGGCGTCGTTCCGGTCCCGGTGCCCCATATTGCTGAATCCCTGACACGGGGGACCGCCGATGATCCCGGCAATCGACTCGCCAGGCCACCCGAACAGTCGCTTCAGTGAGCCTGCTGTTAATTCGGCGACGTCCCCCGTGAAATGTGCCGCGCCGGGAAAATTCTTGGCGTGTATCTCCATAGCGCGGGAGTCGAAATCGACCGCGCCCGCAACTTCAAACCCGGCACGGGCCGCACCCAAACTCAGACCGCCAGCTCCGCAGAACAGGTCGATTACCTTTGGAACAGTCTTCGGCATCTGGGGCAACTCGGCATCAACGCTAGATAGGAGGTACACGACATATCGGCTGCAACAGGCTAATTGTACTCTGCCGATCTGTCAACGCGCCCATTGCTTCCTATCAGGACGTTCAGATTGGGTAGTTGTAAGACGGATCGAGGTTACCCAAACGAGGGAAAACCGCCTGTACGCATCGGGGATCAGTATTTCAGAGTTGTCGACGCCGAGAGCGGACCAATATGAGGATGGGGCGGTGTCAACTGGGACAGCCTTGTCCTTTGAGCTAGGCCACAGCATCTGTCAGTTGCGCTCGCCGCCCCAGATTGTAGACTGCGATAGTCGGTTTCGCCCACGGCCGATTGCGGGCGACCCTGTGGTAGCGCAACTTCCTGCCGCCGCCCAGTGTCTTCACCCACCCCAAGGCCTCTACATTTCGTTTACGTACGCGCGGGCTTACTCGATAGCCCTCATGCGGATTGGTGCGCCGCTATATTCCGGGCCAACCGTGAATCGGGTTCCTCACCGGACCAGCAGGCTACGTTGCCCCGCCCCTCCCACCGGGAGTCCGACGCCATATGCACCACTCCGAAGCTAGACGGAGTCCTTCCGTCCCGGATAGGAACCTCGTGTCCCACGCCCACCCTCCCGTCCACCCCACCAACTCCCACACAACCTCCCCGTGCTATCATCCGGCCCATGCCCCGCAGATGCCGGGTCGACCGGGCCTCTTCATGACCAGCATCGCGGACCCAGACCATCCGGACCGGCGACAACCTCGCCGCCGCCGCGGAAAATCCGAGCCTTTTGGGCCAAAATCGACACCCTCAAAACGGGGGGTTGACACCCCTAACATGGGGGGTTGAGATGCCAAAAACACCCCATCGAGAAGGCGTTTGAGAACTTGTGTTTCATAGCATTTTCGTCGCCCCGGACAGCCTTCAGACGCCCCCGGACCCGCAAACTGCGATCCTTGACCGCCCCCGTGAGAAAAACCGAGCCCCGCAATCTGGCCGTCGACACCTCCAAATCGACACCCTCAAAACCGGGGGTTGACGCCCCCACAAACGGGGGTCGAGATGCTAAAAACGCCCCATCGACAACCCGTTTTGGATCCGTATTATCACCGCATGGCCGCCCCGGCCGCATCGTGAGCGACCGCTCGCCGGATTGCCCTCCGGCCCGTCTCAGGGACTTCGAAATCGCGGCCTGAACCGTTAGAATCTCCCAATGACGTGCTCGACGTAATTCGTCAAGCACAAGACGAAACCCCCGGGACCACCAAAACGGCCCGACCTACCCAATCCTCCGCCCAGCCCTCCCCACCCGCGCCCAGGAGAGTATCCCCATGGCCAATCGCCTGATCAACGAGACCAGCCCCTATCTCCTGCAACACGCCGAAAACCCCGTGGACTGGTACGCCTGGGGCGAAGAGGCCCTCGGCCGCGCCCGCGACGAGGACCGGCCAATCCTGTTGAGCATTGGGTATTCCGCCTGCCACTGGTGCCATGTCATGGAGCGCGAGTCCTTCGAGAACGATGACATCGCCGCTCTCATGAACGACAGCTTCGTCAATATCAAGGTGGACCGGGAGGAGCGGCCCGACCTGGACGCCGTTTATATGGAAGCCGTCCAGATGATGACCGGTAGCGGCGGTTGGCCCATGACCGTGTTCCTGACGCCGGAAGGTCACCCCTACTACGGCGGCACCTACTTCCCGCCCGAAGACCGCGGTGGCATGCCCGGATTTCCCCGGCTGCTGGCCGCCGCCAGCCAGGCCTATCACACCAACAAGGGCGAGATCGACCGCGTCACCCGCCAGCTGTCCGAGCAGATGGGCCGCACCAGCGAGATGCCTCGCGGCTTCACGCCGCTGACCACGGAGGTGATGCACAACGCCTATTCGCAATTGGCGACTCAGTTCGACCACCTCAACGGCGGTTTCGGCAACGCCCCCAAATTCCCTCAGCCCATGACGCCCGAGTTCCTCCTGCGTTACAACCGTCATGGGTTCAACGCCCGCGCCCTCGAAATGGGTGGAACTGACCCTCCAGAAGATGGCCTATGGCGGCATCTACGACCAGGTTGGCGGCGGTTTCCACCGTTATTCCACCGATGCCTACTGGCTCGTTCCCCACTTCGAGAAGATGCTCTATGACAACGCCCTCCTCGTGCGGTTGTACCTCCACGCCTGGCAGGTGACCGGCAACCCGTTGTATCGCCGGATCACCGAGGAGACCCTGGACTACGTCCTGCGAGAGATGACCGACCCGGCCGGTGGGTTCTACTCGGCGCAGGACGCCGATAGCGAAGGCGTCGAGGGTAAGTTCTTCGTGTGGACACCGGACGAACTGCGTCCCCTGTTGGGCGACGACGCCGACCTGGTCATGGGTTACTACGGCGTCACCGAGCGCGGCAACTTCGAAGGCGAAAACATACTGAACGTGACCCGGCCGCCCGAGGAGTACGCCAGCCAGCGGGCGTGTCCGAAGATAGCCTGGCCAGGCAATCACCCGCGCCCGCGCCATCCTCCTCGACGTTCGCGAGCAGCGCATCCACCCGCTGCGCGACGACAAGGTGCTGACCTCCTGGAACGGCCTGATGCTGCGCTCGTTTGCCGAGGCCGGCGCGGCTTTGGGACGCCCCGATTACCTGGACGCTGCCCGCAAAAATGCCGATTTCGTGCTCGCCGCCATGCGCAGCGCCGACGGCCGCCTCCTTCGAACCTGGCCGAACGCCAGGCCAAGCTCACGGCTACCTGGAAGACTACGCCTGCCTGGCCGACGGCCTGCTGTCCCTCCACGAGGCCAACGCTGGAGCCCGTTGGCTACAGGAAGCGGTGTCCGTCGCCGACGATATGGCTTGCTGTTCTGGGACGACGCGGTTTGGCGGTTTCTACGACACGGGCAGTGATCACGAAGAGTTGGTGTGATTCGCCTCGTGACGTGTTCGACAATGCCCAGACCTTGCGGTGGCTCGTTCGCATCCGACGTGCTGTGCGCCTGGCGGTTGTGACGGCAGCGATGACTTTTCCGCCAAGGGCGCCACCCGCTGCGGGCCATGCAGCAAACTGCCTCGGCCGGGCGCCTTCCGCGCACCGGCCACTGGCTGGGCGCGCTTGACTTCTATGTCTCCTGCCCCGGGAGATCGTCATCGTCGGGCCATCGGACGATCCGGCGGCCGCACCCATGCTGCAGGAAGTGAGCGCGCGGTTCATGCCCAACCGGGTGGTTGTGGGGTGTATCCGATCCGGGCAAACCGACCTTTGCAGGACTCGCCGTTGTTGGAGACAGAGGGTGATGCAGGAAGGTCTGTCCACCGCCTACGTGTGCGAGAACTACGCTTGTCAGTTACCCGTCACGGACGCGGCCGCCCTGGCCAGCGCAATTGGATTCGTGACCTCACGCTGTCGTTACGTCCCTGGCGTAACAGTCCGGCTTGCGTCAGGGTCTCGCGGTTAACCGTGTCCGGCAGCTTGTAGCGCGGCCAGAGCACAAACCCGATCAGCACCAGCACGCGGCCATGACCGGCGCCAGCCGGATGCCCAGTGGGTTTCCGCCGAATCGCCCAACTGCAAAACCAGGCTGAGCAGCAGCGGGGGCAGCGCATAGGTGACCTTCTCGAAGAAGTTCTGGGTTGAGTAGAACATGGCTTCGCGCCGTTCGTCGCGCAACAGCGCGTCATAGTCGGCGATGTCCGCGGTCAGTCCCTTGGGCAGCAGGAACACGCCGCCATCGGCATCCCGGCGATGAAGAGCACGGACCAATCCCTGCAACACCAGCCCTTTCCGTCATCACCACGCCAATCAGGCTAAGCAGCGGGTATATGGCCCGCACGCGATCAGGCAGATACCGTAGATCCGCCGCTTGCTCACCGCCCCGGCGGCAAAGAGTATCCAGATCACGAGGCCAAACGCGATGGCTCCCCCGATCACGCTGGTCGACAACCAGCTTGATGCCGCCCGTCCCTTTCCTGCAGCAGCACTCCCCACCGCGAAAAACGGGATCCACCCCTGCAGCAACCCCGACTCCGGTGGTGAACATCACGAAGTCGGCAAAAAGGCTACGAACTGGGAGTTCGCAAGGTGTCGCGCAATCCTTCCCGGAAGGGTACCTGGGCCGGCGGTATGTCGCGGGGTGCGTGTTTCCATATCGCCGCAAGCGAGATGTAGCGACACACCAGCGCCGCCACCGCGAATATCGATCCACGCCACCTGGAAGCCGAAGGCGTCCTTGATGTACCCACCCATCACCAGCCCCAACCCGGCGCCGCCAACTGCGAACAGGAAGATGAAACTGACCACCTGCATTCGGTCCCGGGCCGTGCGCGTTAGCTCCGGAACCAGGGCCTCCAGCGCTCCGCTGGACATCGTGGCCGCCGTGAAGAACAGCTCCAGCATCAGCACGAAATAGACGGCGTTCCACCAATGCTGCCCGGGTCGGCAGGAACCAGATCAGAGCCCCGAACGCCGCGTAGAAACGCGTGCTGAACATGATGACGGTTATTCGCCGGCCCCACCGGCTGCGGCGTCCGGTCGCTCCACCAGCCGATCAGTGGTCGGGAAAGCATCTATGAAACGACCGGAGAAGATCAGGATCCCGGCCAGCACCCGCGCGTCAACCTCGTAGCCGAACACGCCGACACGTCTGGCACCCGCGCCATTCCCTCTACAGCCGGAGGCGCCAGGGAAAAACAGCACCCACTGCTGCCTGAAATAGCTCGATGGCCTGCCAGCCGATATGGTGGCGAATAGAGCAGTTTGTTGAGCAACGGCAAACGCGCTGTAGGCGTCCGGGATCCATCATTCATCACAATCAGGCCCCAAATTGCCGGCGCAATGTATCACACTCCCACTGCCGCAAACGGTCTCCGCGGGTACGGCAGATCATCCGAATCGCATACCGGCCATGGGACAACCCGACTGTCGATTTTGGTCCCAAGCGACTCGGGCGCGCAGTCCAATTGGCTACAGGAGCAGCTGCCTTCCTGGACGCTCGGCGTGCACCCCCAGCGGCCGCCACACCGTTCTCGTCAAACCCTTTGGCAGTAGACAGCCTTTTGGGTACCACCCCCCGGCCGTGGGGCTAACGAACGACCATCCGACTCTGGCAGACCCGATCGATCATCACCTGACCACCTACAATAGCGAGCAAACAAAAACCATGCCCCGGGAGCGCACCGCAATGCACACAACCCTGAGCCAGCTAACCTTCCCATCATGGGGCGAAACATATTCGCCCCTCCCCTGCTACATCATCGGGCGTCAACTTGTCAGCCGCTTGACCGAACGCCGGCCTGGTGCCACCACGGGTTCCGGTACCATTCGCCAGTATTCGTGTGTATAATCGCTAGGGTTAGCCTGTGCCGGTTGCTGCGCATCCGGTTTTCAAGTCCGGGCCTGCAGTCCAACACCCCTTGGCAACCGGTAGCGGCCCCGTCAAATTTTTGCTAGGGAGGAGATCATGGCAGAAGCCGCCAAGATCATTTACACCGAAACTGATGAGGCGCCAGCCCTCGCCACGCACTCGCTGCTGCCGATTCTCCAGGCCTTTACCAAAAGTTCGGGTATCGAGCTGGAGACTTGGGACATCTCGCTGACTGGCCGCATTATCGCCAACTTCCCGGATAGACTGACGGACGAGCAAAAATCCCCGACTATCTGGCAATGTGTGGCGAGTTGTGTCTGGACCCGTCGGCGAACATTATCAAGCTGCCCAATATCAGCGCATCGATCCCCCAGCTAAAGAGCGCGATCACCGAGTTGCAGGATAAGGGATACGACATTCCCGACTACCCTGACGACCCTGCCAATGACGAACAACGCGCAGTGCACGCGCAATTTTCGAAGGTGATTGGTAGCGCGGTCAACCCGGTAATCCGGGAGGGAAACTCCGATCGGCGGGCCTCCACTGCGGTGAAGGAGCACGGCAAACGCAATCCCCATCGGATGATGCAGGATTGGCCGGAAGTGTCCAAAACTCGCGTCGGCCACATGACCAGTGGCGATTTTTACGGCAGTGAGCAGGCTGTCACTATCGCGGAGGCCGGGTCTGCCGCTATTGAATTTGTGTCTCGCGACGGGCGCGTCACCGAACTCAAATCCGGTATCCCGCTGCAATCCGGTGAAATCATCGACTGCGCCGCGATGAGTGTCAGGGAACTGCGTGAGTTCTACGTCGAGGAAATGGACAAGGCCAAAGCTGAGGACGTGTTGCTCTCCTTCCACGTGAAGACCACCATGATGCGCGTGTCGGATCCGATTATCTTCGGCCACTGCGTGTCGGTTTACTACCAGGACGTGTTGGACAAGCACGCGCCCGATCTGGCTGAACTCGCGGTGAACCCTGATAACGGAATCGCCGAGCTCTACACGAAGATCCAGGCCCTGCCCGATGCGAAGCGAGCTGAGATCGAGGCGGACATCCAGGCTGTCTATGAAATCCGCCCCAAATTGTCGATGGTGAACTCCAACCGGGGCATCACCAATCTGCACGTCCCGAGCGATGTGATTATCGACGCCTCCATGCCGGTTATCGTCCGCGATGGCGGGCGTACCTGGGGTCCCGACAACGAGCTGCATGACACCATCGCGATAATCCCCGACCGCTCTTATGCGACCATATATCAGGCGGTGATTGAGGATTGCCAGGAGCACGGAGCGTATGATCCATCTGCCGTCGGCAGCGTCTCCAATGTGGGGCTCATGGCCCAGGCAGCCGAAGAGTACGGCTCCCACGACAAGACCTTCAAAGCTCCCGGAAACGGGACGATCCGGGTCGTTGACGCATCAGGGACGACCCTGATGGAACAGATGGTTGAGGAAGACGATATCTTCCGGATGTGTCAAACGAAAGACGCCCCGATCCAGGACTGGGTCAGGCTCGGGGTCGGTCGGGCCAGGATCACCAACTCGGCATCAGTCTTTTGGTTGGACCCGGAACGCGCTCACGACGCCGAGCTGATTAAGAAGGTGGATGAGTATCTGCCCCTGCATGACACCACCGGGTTGGACATACGCACCATGTCTCCCATAGATGCCATGCGGTTCACCACGGCGCGCAGTCGTGCCGGCGAGGACACCATTGCCGTGACCGGCAATGTGTTGCGCGATTATTTGACCGACCTCTTTCCTATCCTGGAGTTGGGCACCAGCGCCAAGATGCTTTCGGTCGTCCCTCTGCTCGAGGGCGGCGGACTGTTCGAAACCGGCGCTGGCGGATCGGCCCCCAGGCACGTCCAGCAGTTCTTGGAGGAAGGGCATCTGCGGTGGGATTCGCTGGGCGAATTCTGCGCTCTCGTCGCATCCTTCGAGCATTATGGTGAGGTGTTCAACAGCTCCGAAGCCAAACTTCTGGGGAAGACTCTGGATCAGGCCATCGGGGAGCATTTGGAACACCAACGAGCTCCGTCGCGGCGGGTGAACGAACTGGACACCCGGGGCAGCCATTTCTATCTTGGCCTCTATTGGGCGCAGGCGCTGGCCCAACAGACCGAGGACCCAGAGTTGCAAGCGCGCTTTACCGAGGTCGCCCGCCAGATGACCGACAACGAAGACAAGATAGTTCAGGAGCTGGTAGAAGCTCAGGGACAGGCGGTGGACATCGGCGGTTATTACCGCCCGATCACCGCAATGGCCGCCAATGCCATGCGCCCCAGCGCCACCTTGAACGCCATCGTGGACGCAATCTAAAAACCAACCGATTATTTGGAGGACCACTCACCAGATGCGAAGCAAAGTAACTGTCGTCGGCGCCGGCAATGTTGGCGCCACGACCGCCCAGCGGATCCACCAGCTCGGCTACGCCGACGTGGTTCTCGTTGACGTGGTAGAAGACCTTCCCCAGGGCAAGAGCCTCGATATGCTCGAATCCGGTCCGGTCACCGGTACCGACGCCCTGATCACCGGCTCCAACGGATACGAGGAGAGCGCCGGCTCCGACGTCGTGGTAATCACCGCCGGCATCGCCCGCCGGCCCGGTATGAGCCGCGACGACCTGCTGCTCACCAACATGCGCATCACCTCCGCCGTGACCGAGGAGGTGGTCAAGCACTCGCCCGACTGCATCATCCTGGCGGTCACCAACCCCTTGGACGCCATGGTGCAGAACATTTTCCAGAGCTCCGGCTTCCCGCGCAACCGCGTGTTCGGCATGGCCGGCGTTTTGGATACCGCCCGCTATCGCACGTTCATTGCCCGCGAGCTCAACGTCTCCGTGGACGATGTCCAGGCCATGGTGCTGGGAGGACACGGCGACGACATGGTCCCGCTGGTGCGCTACACCACCGTCGGCTGCATCCCGCTCACCGAACTGCTGTCGCAGGATCGCATCGACTCTATTGTGCAGCGCACCCGGGACGGCGGCGGCGAGATCGTCGCCCTCCTCAAGCAGGGTTCGGCCTTCTACGCCCCCTCGGCGGCCATCACCCAGATGGTCCAAGCCATCCTGCTGGACCGCAAGCGCATCCTGCCCGGCTGTGCCTACCTCGAAGGTGAGTACGGCATCGACGGGCTGTGCGTCGGCGTTCCCGTCAAGATCGGCGGCGGCGGAATGGAGCAGGTAATCGAGATCAGCCTGACTGACGAAGAGCACGCCGCGCTCAGATCATCTGCCGCATCCGTTCAGGAGTTGGTGGATGTGATGGCCAGCGCGAAGGCCGAGGCTGGGTAACCCCGCCCCAATCGCTTGCATTGCCTGAATCGAAACAGGGCGGGTCTGTGACCCGCCCTGACGTTTTTCGCCGCTATGTATAATGATTACAAACCCATCTGATACCACAGGAGGCGAGCATGACCCAGCGTACACCACTCGAACGGGACCTCCTCGAGAAGGCCGCCCAGTTTCTGCCCGGTAGCGGCACCGGCAACACCACCTATCCCGATGAGCTCAAGTTCCTGGTTCGCGAGGGCAAGGGAGGACGTATTTGGGATGTGTCGGGCAACGAATACGTCGATTGGTTGATGGGTTCCGGACCCATGATCCTGGGACACGCCCATCCGGCGGTCACCGAGGCGGTTTTGTCTGCCGTCGGCCGTGGCTCGACGTTTTTCACCACCAACGATCAGGCCGTTCTGCTGGCCGAAGAGCTCGTCGACGCCGTCCCCTGCGCTGAGCAGGTCCGGTTCATGACCAGCGGCACCGACGCCTGCTTCCAGGCCATGCGCGCCGCTCGCGCCTACACCGGGAAGGAGAAGATCCTAAAGTTCGAGGGCGGATACCACGGCTCCAGTGATTACGCCATGATGTCCGTCTTCGCATCTGCGGCCGTGGAGTTCCCCCAAGCCGAACCCAACACCGCCGGCATACCCAAAGCCCTGAACGACCTGATGCTGGTGTCGCAGTTCAATGACCTGGACACCACCGCGGCCATCGTGTCGGCCCACAAGGACGAGATCGCGGCCGTAATCGTAGAGCCGCTCCAGCGCACCATTGCCCCCAACCCCGGCTTTCTTCAGGGCCTTCGCAAGATCACCCAGGAGGCCGGGCTGCTGCTGATTTTCGACGAAATCGTCACCGGGTTCCGCCTGGCTTATGGCGGAGCCCAGGAATACTACGGCGTGACGCCCGACATGTGCACCGTCGGCAAGATCATGGGGGGCGGCTATCCCCTCGCGGCGCTCATGGGTAACGCCGACGTGATGTCAGTCTATGACCGGGCCGCAGCGCCAGCCGACAGCTACGTCGACCAGATTGGCACGCTCAACGCCTTCCCCATCGCGTGCGCCGCAGGACTCGCCACCCTGGCCGAGTTGCGTGCCGAAGGCGCCTATGACCGCCTCCACGAGGTTGGTGGACGCATTCGGAGCGCCCTTGTGGACGCTTGCGAAACCGAGGGTTTCTCCGTCCAGAGCGTCGGTGAAGATGCGATCTTCGACATCTATTTCGCCGACCACCCGGTTCGGAACTTCCGCGATGGCCTGGCTGCCGACGGCCAGCCTCTGGCGCGCCTCAACGCCGGCCTTCTGGGACGCGGCATCCTCAAGTCCTGGCCGCAGAAATTCTACCCCTCGATAGCCCACACCGATGCCGACATCGACCGGACCGTCGACGCCATCCGCGAAGTCGCCCCCACCATCAAAGGCTGACAACCGCCCGCAAGGGCCGCAAAAATGGGGAAGGGCGGGTGTAACTCCCGCCCTTCCCCATTCAGTTACAGCACGCGCGTCGGTTTACCGGCGCAAACCGGCTTTCACTTCCAGCGGACCCGTGCTGATGATGTGCTTTTTCATCCCCAGTTCGGACGGTGACATGCCCATGCCAATCCGATCAATTGCGGCATGTGCAGAATGGGCAGGTCAATGGACCGGCGCGCCTGCGAAGCCGCCTTGGGCTGAAACCCGTCCAGGTTCAGGTGGCACAGCGGGCACGGCGTGACCATGGCGTCCGCCCCCAGATCCTTGACCTCCGAGGTGTGCTTGCCGACCATTGCCATTGAGTTCTTTTGGTTGATGGTCAGAATGGGAAATCCGCAGCACCGTGTCTTTCCCTCAAAGTCGACCAGCGTGGCGCCCAGCGTTTGAATCAGCATTTCCAACGACTGCTGCCGTTCCGGGTGGTCAGCAATATCCAGCGCCTCGGTGGGCCGCACGATATAGCACCCGTAGAATGGCGCGATTTTCAGGTCGGTGAGCTGCCGCGTGATGTACCCGCCCAGCCGGTCCAGGCCGTAGTCTTCGATCAGGATCCACAGCAGATGCTTCGGCTCGGAGTTCCCGCTGTACTCCAGGCCTTCCTCGGCGAGGTATGAATTGATCTCGGCCAGGTACTCGGGGTTCCGCATCCGGTGGTTGGCCTGCGACATCACGCCCTGGCAGGTGCTGCAAATCGTCAGAATCGGGAGCCCCATCCGCTCGGCCTTCGCGAAGTTCCGCGCGTTCAGGGTGTCTCCGAACAGTTGATTCTTTTCCTGGATCACGCCGGCCCCGGTACACGTCCAACCGGGTATCTCTTCCAGTTCTATTCCCAGCCGCTGGCAACCATGTTGCGCTGCCGGGTACAGCTCAGGCGCCCCACCCTGGGAAACGCAGCCGGAAAGAAAGCGTACTTCACGAGTTCCTCCTCTTGGATCCGTGGGCCAGTATTAAAGGGGCGAATGGTCGTTCGCCCCTACCGGTCCTGAAATGACAGGGGTGCCGTCGGCAAGACGCGTGGCGGCTAGCCGAACGGAGAGTTGTTGCTGACCTTGGATGGCGGCGGGTCGGGCTCCAACTGGCGGAACAGCCGCCGCACCGCTTCAACGTTTTCTACGTTTTTGTGGATTATCGGCGGCATTTTACCCCGCCGCAATGCCCGGAACGCCACCGGCATGTAGTCCATCAACGCCGGCATGTTGGTGAACCCGCCCACCGATTTGATGGGAAGGCGCAACTCATCCAGTCGTCCGCTGTGGCCCACCGACTCGGTGAACGCGTCGGTATGCCGGGCGCCGTTGTTTTTGTCGTAGCCCTGCTGGATCGCCTGCTCGCGGATCGCCATGATCCGGTCCATCGGCGCGACGCCCTTGGGGCAGGCCTGGACGCACTCGTTGCACCGCGTGCAGTCCCAGATGCCGGTGGGTTCGCTGAGCGCCCACAGCCGCTCCATGGACACGCCGTCGGCATCGCCGTCCCGCGGGTCGGCCGTGAAGCGATACGCCTTCGCCAACGCCGCCGGGCCCAGGAAGGTCGGATCGATCTCGAGCACCGTGCAGTCGGAAACGCAGGCTCCGCACATGATGCAGCCGGTCACTCCGGAAAGGTGCAGCATCGCATCGTTGGAAACTATGTACTCCCCTTCCGGCTCTTGGCCCACGTGCTTCAGGAACGGATCGACGGCTTCGATCTTCTCCCAGAACATGTCGAAGTTCACGACCAGGTCCTTGACCACCGGCATAACTCCCGCCGGCTCAACCGTGATCACCCCGTCCTGCACCGCCGTATTGATGATGGTCTTGCAAGCAAGCCCCGCGTGGCCGTTGATGCGAACCGCGCAGGATCCGCATATCGCGCTTCGGCAGGAACAGCGCAACGACAATGTACCGTCATCGTCTTCGCGAATCTGGATCAGCGCATCCAGCACCGTCGCGTTGTCCGGGATGGTAACCGGGTATTCCTGCCAATGTGGCAGGCGGGTTTCGTCCTCAGCTTCCGGATCCTGCCGCTTGACCCTGATGGTGACATCCATAACCTAGTATTTCCTCTCTTCCGGCGTCCACTTGGTGATGGTTACCGGCAATTCGGACGTGACCGGTCCCGCTTCGCCTTGGGTGAGTACGATGTGGTGCAGCCACTCTTCGTCGTTCCGGTCCGGGTAGTCGGTTCGGGACTGCGCTCCCCGGCTCTCCCGCCGTTCCAGCGCTCCCAGCGCGATGGTATCGGCGCAATCCAGCATGTACCCCAGTTCCAGCGCGAACACCAGGTCCGTGTTGAACCGCTTGCCCTTGTTGTGCACCGGAACATTCTCGTACCGACGGCGGAGCTCGTGCAGGTCGCCTATCGTCTCTTCAATGCCCTCTTCGTTGCGGAAGACCGCCACGTTGCGGTTCATCGATTCGCCCATATCGCGCCGAATGGAAGCCCATCGGTCGCCGTTCTCCGGGCGGTCCAGCATCTCCTGGATCCGGCGCGCCTCCCGGTCCAGCGTCGCCATGGCGTCGAACTCCGCGAAGCCCATGTGCCGCGTCGCTTCGGAAGCGTGATTGCCCGCCCGTTCGCCGAACACGATGGTATCCAGCAGTGAGTTGGCTCCCAGCCGGTTCCCGCCGTGGACGCTCACGTTCGCGCATTCGCCGGCGGCGTATACGCCGTCCAGGTTTGTGAGTCCGTCGATGCCAGTCTTGATCCCGCCCATGATGTAGTGCATCCCGGGCCGGATGGGAATAGGCTCCTTGATCATGTCTGCGCCGGCCAGATCGATGCCGATCTCCCTGATTTGGCTCAGTTTTTCCATGATCAACGCTTCGCCCAGGTGCGTGCAATCCAGATACACGCATCCGTCCACCCCATTCCCGCCATTGATTTCGGTCTGCTCGGCGCGGGACACGACGTCCCGGGAGGCCAACTCCATCATGCTGGGAGCGTACCTCTCCATGAAGCGGTTGCCGTCTTTGTCGCGCAGGTAGGCACCCTCGCCTCGCGCCGCCTCGGAAATCAACACGCCGCTGCCCGCCAGCGTGGTGGGATGGTATTGCACCATCTCCATGTCCATCAGCTGCCCGCCGGCGTTGTATATCAGGCCCATGCCGTCGCCGGTAACGATCAGTGCGTTGGTGCTCGGCTCGAACAGGCGGCCGCAACCGCCGGTGCAGAAGATCACCGACTTGGCGCGGATCAGGAACAGTTCGCCAGTCCTAATCTCCACGGCGATGACGCCGGCAGCACGCCCTTCTTCCATGATCAGGGCCGTTACAAACCATTCTTCGTACCGCTGCACGCCGGATTTGATCAGCTGCTCGAACATTACGTGAAGCAGCGCCTGGCCGGTGAAGTCGCCCACAAAGAACGTCCGGGCCCGCCGCTGTCCGCCAAAGGCACGGGTGCCCAAACGGCCTTCGTCGTCCCGATTGAACGTGACTCCCATGTGCTCCATGTCGATCAACGAGGCGCCGGCCTGACGGCACATCACCTCGATGGCATCCTGGTCCCCCAGGAAATCGCTGCCCTTGATGGTGTCGTAGGCGTGGTCTTCCCAGTCGTCGCCCCGATCCAGCAGCGCGGCGTTGATGCCGCCCTGTGCCGCATTGGAATGGCTGCGAACCGGATGGACCTTGCTGATGATGGCGGTGTCCGCTCCGCCGGCCCGCGCCGCAATTGCGGCCCTCATGCCGGCCAAGCCCGCACCGACCACCAACACGTCGTGTTGCAAAACCTCTGCCATGTGTGTTTTCCTCCGACCGGCTGCCGCAAAGACCGGCTGTTGATGGCGCTCGAGAGAGGTGCCATTTGGCGGCGGCTAATTATCGCCCATAACCCGCATCGCTAGCAACAGCGATGCAATGCTCTTGGCGTCACGTATCGATCCGTCGGCGATCATGCCGGGTATCTCGGCCAGCGGGACGCGGCGCACACCGATGAACTCATCCTCATCGGCATCCAGTCGCGCCGGTTCCAAATCCCTCGCCAGATAGGAGTGTATGCGCTGTATGCAATATGCGGGCGCCGCCCAGTACGAGGCCAGCGGATCCAGTCGTCCGGCGGTGTGCCCGATTTCTTCCTGCAATTCCCGCAGCGCGGCAGTCTCGGGTCTGCTCGCCAGGTTCCATTTTCCCGGCCGGAGCTTCCAACAGGAAGCAATCGGCGGGCTTCCGGAATTGATGCACCAGCATCACGTCGCCGTCGTTGAAAACCGGAACCACGGACACCGATGACGGGTACTCGACAATCGCTGCGGTGTGCTCGCGCCCGTCCGGCAGGACGAAGGTGTCCTCCCGCACGTTGATAACCTGGCCCTCGTAGACGGATCGCGATACGGTCCCCGCCGAATTTCCCAGCGTGCCACTCATGCGTGGGCGCTAGTCAGCTCCGAGCGCCCGGGCGGCCAGCAAAAGCGCCGCCACGCTCTTGGCGTCCTGTATCTCGCCCCGGCCAATCACGCCGGCAGCGTCACTCAGTGGCACGCGTACTACCTCGATGAATTCATCCTCATCGGAGTCCAGGTTAGCCGCGGTCAGGCCGGTTGCCAGGAACGCGTACATGTACTCCGAGCACCAACCGGGAGCCAGCCAGAACGCCGACAGCGCGACCAGGTTATCCGCCGTGTGGCCGATCTCCTCCTGCAATTCGCGCCGCGTGGCTTCTTCGGGCGTTTCCCCGGACTCGATCCCGCCCGCCGGAACCTCCAGGAGAAAGTCGTTCGTGGGTTTCCGGTATTGCCGCACCAGCAGGACGTTGCCATCAGAGTCCACCGGCACCACGCAGATCGACGGCGCATGGTCGACGATTTCCCGAGTGCTTTGCCGACCGTTCTGCAACTGTACCGTATCGACCCGCACGTCGATGATCCGCCCGCTGTAGATGGACCGTGAGGAGATCGTGGGTTCGTTGTCGGGATACATCGTCATTTCATCGCCCGCTTATCGCCCTTGCAGGCTTAACCCCAGTCGTCGCGTCAGGGTCGCCCAGAAGTAGTTGTGCTCATTGGCTCTCAGGAACCTCGCGCGGTACGGACTGCGCGTGATGCGCACCCAGTCGCCCGGCGCAATCGGGTGGTTCTCGAACCCGTCCACGCTGATGATCGCTTCCTGCGAACCCTCCAGGTGAAAGTCCACGCTGCTGGTCGGCCGCAGCACCAGCGTGGTCGTCAGACCCACGTGGGACGCCAGCGGAGTCAGCACCACGTCGTCTGAAAGCGGGTCCAAAATTGGCCCGCCGGCGGCGAAACTGTAACCGGTGCTGCCGGTTGCCGTCGCCAGAATTACCCCATCAGCGCGGAAAGTCGACACGTCCGCGCCGTCGATCACCGCCCGGACCGTGATGACCCGGGACACGCGGCTGCGGGATAGCACCACGTCGTTCAGGGCGTGGTAGGGTCCCTCGGCGACCGACGCCTCGTCTTCACCACGCCGATACACCGATGCCATCAACATGCTGTGCTCGGACACGCGCATGCCGCCGGCCAGGTAGCGCGGCAATTGCTCCATCACGCCGGGCACGGTCAGTTCGGTCATGAATCCCAAGCGGCCCATGTTGATCCCCAGCAACGGGATCCCCCGGGGAGCTATCGCCCGGTTAACCCTCAAGATCGTCCCATCGCCGCCGATGGTAATGACGAGGTCTGTTTCTGCGGCGCGCACGTACAGATCTTCGGCGTCTTCGGCCCTCAAGATCCAACTGTTCGCGCCGAGGTTCAATTCGCCCACGATGGCATGGGCCAGATCCAGCGCCTCCGGAATGAGATCGTTGTACGCGATACCGACCGTTTTCATCTCCGCAAGTCCACCCACGTCTCTAGCCGCCGGCCAACAGCACGACCGCCGCCTGTTCCGCCGCTCCCAGGATCGTTGCCGGCGCCACGCCCAACCAGATCATGCACAGGGCCGCCACGCCCAGCGCCACGTTCACCGGCCAGGACCCGCCCAATCGTTCCGTGTGGATCGCCGGCTGCAGGAACATGACCTTGATCACCCGCAGATAGTAGTAGGCGGACACCACGCTGTTCACCACCCCAATGATCACCAGCCACGTCATCAGCGACTCGCCGGTGTTGATGGCGGCGGCAAAGATATAGATCTTCGCCATGAATATGCTGGTCGGCGGCACGCCAATCAGCGCGATCAACGCCAGCGCCAGCGCGATGGCCAGGAACGGGGCCCTCCTCAGCATCCCGGCGTAGTCCTCGATCTCATCGCTGTTGATTCTGTTCCCGATGCACACGATGGCGAAGAACGCCGTCAGGTTCGCGGCTGCGTACGCTGCAAGGTAGAACAGCACGCTGCTGGGTCCAAAGGTCAGCGACTCGTCGTCCACGGTTGCCACAGCGGCAACCCCGACCAGTATGTAACCCGCGTGAGCGATTGTGCTGTAGCCGAACATACGCTTGATGTTCCGCTGCGCTATCGCGACCAGGTTGCCGATGGTCATGGACAGCGCGGCCAGGCCGGCCAGCAGGACCCACCAATCGCCGCCGAGCGCGTCGAATCCAATGTAGAAAACCCGGAGAACCAGGGCAAATGCGGCCGCCTTGCTCGCGACGGACAGGAAGGCGACCACCGGTGTGGGCGCCCCCTCGTACACGTCCGGCACCCACATCTGGAACGGCGCCGCCGACATCTTGAATCCGAACCCCGCCAGCAACAGCACCACCGCCAACAGCACCGCCATGCTGCCGAAGGGCAATGCGCCTGACTGTGAACTCGTAGCCAGTGCGATGGCAATTTCGTCCAGTCGCGTGCTGCCGGTGAACCCGTAAATCAACGCCATTCCGTACAGCATCACCGCGCTGCTTATCGCGCCGACGATCAGGAACTTCATCCCCGCCTCGCTGGAGCGCGCGTTGGGCAGGAACGCCGCCAATGCTGCCAGGGGCAACGTGGTCAGTTCCAGGGCGATATAAATCGAGATTAGCTCGTTGGTTGCGGCCAACAGCATCATGCCGGTGGCCGACAGCAGCATCAGCCCGAAGTATTCCCCCTGCAATCGCTGCATGCGCCGGACGTAATCGTTCGACGCCAGGACTACCAGCCCAACCGCCGCCAGGATCAGGAAGTTGAAAAACAGCGCAAACCTGTCGATGGACAGGGTATAGAGGATCACTGACCCTTCTGCGGACAACTGGCTGGCGCCGCTGCTGGTCAGGTCCGCCAACTGCCACGCGCTCAACGCCGCCGGCGCGGCCAGCCCGACGAACGAAATCGCCACCAGCAAACCCGTGCGACGGGTGACCAGGTCCGCGACTATGACCAGCATGGCCAGGGCGGCCAGGGCCAAATAGGGCGAGACGAGGTAGAGGTCGTATGCGGTCATTTTGCGTTCGGTCGCTGAATTTAGCGGGCGATCCCGGCCAGACCCGTGTTGTACCCGCTCACTATCGGCTCCAATCCGTCGCGGAACACGTCGGTCAACCAGGCGGGGTAGACACCCACCGCAACAATGCTGATGACCAGCAGCGCGATGGGAACCAATTCCACCGGCCCGGCGTCCGTCAACTCATCCCAGCGCGCCGGCCGGAGCCCGAACAGTGTACGCTGCAACATCCAAAGGATATACCCCGCGGCGAGGATGATCCCCAGCACCGCCAGGATTGTCAGGATCGGAAACGCCCGGAAACCGCCAAAGAACACCAGTAGTTCGGACACGAACCCGCTCAGCAGCGGCAGCCCCAAAGACGCGGCGCCGGCAATCAGAAACGCGCCTGAAACCAGTGGCATGCGATTTGCCAGGCCGCCAAGGTCGGGTATGTAGCGCGTGTGCGTCTTTTCGTACATGACGCCCACCGCCACGAATAGGAGCCCCGTGATCGTTCCGTGGGTGAACAACTGCATGGCCGCTCCGGTCAGGCCGGCGTCCGTCAACGCACCGCCCACCGCCGCCACCGATCCCAGACCCAGCAGCACCAAACCCATGTGGCTGACGCTCGAATACGCGATGAGCCGTTTCAGGTCAGTCTGCCGCAGCGTCACCACCGCGCCATATAGCACGCTGATTACTCCCAGGGCCACAATTGGCAGTGCGAAGGCCTGCAACTGCTCCGGGAACATTCCCGCGTTGATCCGAAGAAGGCCGTACCCGCCCATTTTTAGCATCACGCCGGCCAGCATCACGCTGCCGGCGGTCGGCGCGTCGGTGTGGGCATCCGGCAGCCAGGTGTGCACCGGCCATGTCGGCAGTTTGACCGCGAATGCGACGAAGAAAAGCCAGAACAGCGCCCCCATGGGCAGCGCGGCGCGCGATGCGTCCAGCGCGCCTCCCGGCTCCAGCAGCCGTGTCATGTCGAAACTGCCCACGCCCGCGCTCACGAACACTGCGACGATGGCCACCAGCATGAACGCCGAGCCCAGGATCGTGAACATCAGGAATTTCATCGCCGAGTATTCGCGCCGCCCCGTGCCCCAGGTGGAGATCAGCAGGTACATCGGCACCAACTCGATTTCCCAGAACAGGAAGAAGAGCAGGAAGTCCAGGGCGGTGAACACACCCATAACTGCGGTCTGGAGAACGAACAGCCAGATGAAATACTCTCGTACCCGGTGGCTGATATGGAACGACACGAACACCGCGCACAGGCCCAGCAGTCCGGTCAGCATGACCAGCGGCGCGCTGATCCCGTCCACCCCCAGCAGGTAGCTGGCATGGACTGTCTCGGTGTTTATCCAATCCAACCGGTCGATAAGTTGGAAGCGTTCACCGCCGGGCTGGAACAATACGAATACGACCACCGACAGCAACAGGTCGGCGACGGCTACGGCGGCTGCGAACCAGCGAATGTTCCGGTCGCCACGAACCAGCCCAACCGCCAGCAGTAGCGCCGCGACGGTGGGCAGGAAAACGGTGACGGTCAGCAGGCCGGTGAATCCGGTTGGCATGGAAGGTTATCTCAAGGCCAGGAAGAGAATAATGATGACGACACCGCCCGCCGCTGCAACCAACGGATAGGTCTGCACTTGTCCGTTCTGCGCTAGGGCGATGAGGCTTCCGATGTTGCGGGAAATCCAGCCTACCAAACCGACCATTCCGTCCACGATGTTACGGTCAAACCAGTCGGTTATCGCTGCGATGGTCCGGTAGAAGACCCGGCCCACGATCAAGCCCTCGTAGAGGTCGTCCATGTAGTACCGCTGGGCCAGCAACGTGTGCAAGGGACCGCCTTTGCTCAGCGGGTCCGCTCCGGTGAAAGGGCGGGGCCAGGCGTAGGTGAGCGCGGCTAGGCCAATCCCCGCTGCGGCCACGACGTTGGATATGACCGCTATCCCGATGTTGAACGGCGGCGCGTGATGCCCATCGTGCAGACCGGAAGCGAAATATTCGGTCAGCCAGTGAGAGGGTATCAAACCGAAGATGCTCGGGACACCGATGGGATTGGCCAACCAGCCGGCCACCACCGCGCTGAAACCCAGTATCCCCATTGGAATCACCATCACCATTGGCGATTCACCGAGGTGTACGTGATGGGTGACGCCCGTCGGCGCCGGTTGCCCGGCTTCTTCCACGTCGTGCAGTTCGCGTTCTCCCCCGCCCCGGAATTCGCCGTGGAAGGTCAGGTGCACCATGCGGAAGGTGTAGAACGCGGTCAACAGCACCCCCACCAGCAGCATGGCGAACACCAGCAGGCTGATCGACGCCGGCACGGGCCCGCCGGCCAACCAGGACTCCAGCAGGATTTCGTCTTTGCTCCAGAACCCCGCCAGCGGGAATATGCCGACCAGGCTCAACCCTCCGACCACGGTGAGCCAATAGGTCCACGGCATCGCCTTGCGCAGGCCGCCCATGTACAGCATGTTGAAGGTGCCGGCGGCGTGATTCACGCTGCCCGCGCCCAGGAACAACAGGGCCTTGAAGAAGGCGTGGGTGAACAGGTGGAACAGGGCGGCGTTGTACGCGCCAATGCCCAGGGCAGCCATCATGTAACCCAATTGGCTGACCGTGGAGTAGGCCATCACGCGCTTGATGTCGTTGGCCGCCAGGCCCATCGTCGCGGCGAACACGGCGGTGAAGGCCCCGATCAGCGCGACCACCATCATCGCCGTCTCCGATTCGGCGAAGACCGGGAAGAACCGTCCCACGAGGAACACGCCGGCCGCAACCATCGTAGCGGCGTGGATCAGCGCGCTCACCGGCGTGGGGCCTTCCATGGCGTCGGGAAGCCAGGTGTGCAACGGGAACTGGCCGCTCTTGCCCGCCGCGCCGGCGAACAGTCCGAGGCACAGCCATACCAGCGCTCCGCCCGCAACGAGCCCGGCTCCGCCCGCCGCCACCGGGGCTGCCGCCTCCCAGATGTGCGGGATGTGCAACGCGTTGAGCCCGTGGGCGGCGAAGGCGTCCGCCTGGAAGAACAGGTAGATTATGGCAAGCAGGAAACCGACGTCACCAATCCGCGTGATAATGAACGCCTTCTTCGCCGCCGCCGCCGCCGAGGGCCGGTTGTGCCAGAACCCGATGAGCAGATACGAAGACAGGCCCACCAGCTCCCAGAACACGTACATCTGCACGATGTTGGCTGCTAGCACCAGGCCGATCATGGACGCGCTGAACAGCGACATATAGGCGTAATAACGCGCGAAGCTCTCGTCGCCGTCCATGTACCCCAACGAGTAGATCTGAACCATCAGGCTGACGCCGGTCACCACCACCAGCATCACGTTGGTCAGGGGGTCCAGCAACAGGCCGACTTCGATCGCAGCCGATCCCAGGTCCAGCCACAGGTACGGCGCGAAGTCATACACCTCGCCGTGCGCCGATGACCGCAGCAACCAGACCGACAGGATGAACCCGATCCCCAACGCCGCTATCGTGACGTAACCGGCCGTCTTCGCAAACGCGGGGCCCAGCGGGCGAATCACCAGCCCGATGAGCAGGAACGATGCCACGGGCAACAGGAAGATTGCCCACACCAAAGCTTCGGTCAGCATGTCCCGGAGGTCCTCACAGCTTCCTTACGATTTCTTCCGCGACGTGTTCCCGGCCTTTGGGAACGTAGATGACGAACGGCGCTCGCTCGCTCCAATCCAGGATGTCGCCATCCGGCAAAATGCGGCTGGGTAAGCCCTCGGCTTCCAGCACTTCTTTCCAGATTTCCGCCGCCATCAGGTTGGGGGCGCGTTTGAACTCTACCCACATGTCAAAGAAGGCTCTACGTTGCTCCGGTTTCTAATCCTGTCGTGACCGCGATCTCAGTGACGCAGTGTCGCGGCATCGGTTAGGTCGACGCTTTCGTTGGATCGGAACACGGCAAACACTATACCCAAACCCAACGCGATTTCCGCCGCGGCAACCGTGATGATGAAAACGGCGAACACCTGCCCGGTGAACACGGCGGAAAGTTGGTCCTGCACCGCGTATGGAGCCACGTACCTTCCCAAACGCCACCAGTGTCAGGTTCACGCCGTTGAACATCAGCTCGATCGACATCAGCACGGCTATGAAATTGCGTCGCGCCAGCGCCCCATACAGGCCGATGCAGAAGATGATCGCGGCAACGATCAGTAACGATTCGAGCGTCAATGCCCTATCTCCCGCGACCCCGCGCCAACGCCAGGCCGCCAATCGCGGCGCCCAGCAACAGCAGCGACACCGCCTCGAACGGCAGCACAAAGTTCCCGATCAGCAGGTCGGCGAGACCGCCGCTGGTCACGCTTTCCACCTCGGCCGCGGTCAAGCCTGCCGAGGTAAGATCTGAGGCGTCGGGTATGCCCACCGCCTGCGTCTGAGCCAGTTGCGCCTTGGCTTCCAGTCCCGCTCCCGCCAGCGTGGTCCAGTCGGTTGTCACTGCCGTGGCGATCATCGCGGCCAGCACCAGCGCTGAGATCACCCCCGCCGGGATTTGCAAACGGTTGGGCGCGTTGCCCTGCTGAACGTCCCGGGTGAGCATGACCGCAAAGATAAACAGAACCGCAATCGCCCCGACGTAAATCAAAATCTGCACCACCGCCAGGAACTCGGCGTTCATCATCACGAACAGCCCGCCGACAGCCACGAACGCCATGGCCAGCAGCAGTGACGCCCGGAACAGGTCACGCAACAGCACCACGCCCAAGGCGCCCGCGATGGCAATCACGGATAACGCCCAGAACACCAGGTGCTCGAACCACATTTAGGCGCCGTCCTCGGCGTCTTTCGGGCCGGAGGCAAGTCGCATCCCGGCTTTTTCCCGCTGGTGCCACCGCCAGTTCTCGCGGCCAACCTCCCGCCATCCCAGCGGCCGGCCGGCGCCCGGCCGGTAGTCCATGCCTTCCAACTGCGGGCGAAACCAGGTGCTCGGGTTCTTCTCGGCCTGACGCAGCCGGTCAATGCCGATCACCAGGTCGGTCCGCCGGTACTGGGCCTCTTCAAACCCGCTGCCCATGAACAACGCGTCATAGGGACACGCCTCAACGCACAGGCCGCAGAACATGCACCGCTGCAATTCGATGTCAAAGGTCTCCAGGCGATACTTGTCGCCCTCCAACGGCGCAGTTTCGCTGGGTGCGGTGACGATTTTGATGATCCCCAAGGGGCAGTACTTGGCGCACGACGCGCAACCCGTGCAGCGTTCTTCGTACCAGGTGAACTCCTCGCCCCGGAAGCGCGGGTGTTGTCGGAGTCGCTGTTCCGGGTACGCGGTAGTGAAAGGTTTGCGTACCAGGTTTGACAGCGTGACCATCAGCCCTTTCGCCATTTCCAGTCCGTACACTACGTCACCTCCGCCGTTCTAGCTCAACCGAATTGTCGGCGCGCCGGCCACGGCCGTGTTCGAAGCCGGCGTCGGATGCGCGTCGGTGCGCACTTTTTCGCGGATGAACCGGCCGAAGAAGACAATGGACGCGCCCGCCAGGATTATGTTGATGCCGGCCATGATCCACAGGTCCGCTGTGCTCAGTGAGCCGGTGGCATCCCGCAGGAAGAACACTTCAAGGACGACCGCGACCAGGTTGATAATGCTCAACGGCATCAGGAACTTCCAGCAAACCGCCATGATTTGGTCCAACCGCAGTCGTGGGTAGGTGGACCTGATCCAAACGAACAGGAAGATGCCGATGAAGGTCTTGATCAGGAACCACAGCCACCCCAACCAGTCGGCGACCGGTCCCGCCCAGCCCGCGAGGAAAAGCGTGGCTATCAGGCCGGACACCACCAGCACCCCTCCGAATTCGGCGGCTTGGATCAGCGCGAATTTGATGCCGCTGTACTCGGTGTGGTAGCCCGCGATGATTTCCGATTCCGCCTCCGCGACGTCGAAGGGCGTCCGGTTCAACTCCGCGGACATTCCTGCGATGAACACGAAAAACGCCAACGGCTGCACCAGGAAGAATGGCACCGCCTGCGCCGCCACAATGTCTCCCAGCGACATCGATCCGGCCACCAGTACCACCCCCAGCAAGGACAGCACCACCGGCACTTCGTAGCTGAGCAAAACAGCCACCGCGCGGCCGGCGCCGAACAGGGCGTACCGGTTGTTGGATGCCCATCCGGCGGTGAATATCGCAATCGAGGTCAGCGAACTCACGGCCAGGATGAACAGCACCCCGACGTTCAGGTCAACCAGCGCCACGTCCTTCGCGAACGGGATCACCGCTGCGCCCACCAGCAGCGACGCCACCATGATGATGGGCACGGCGGTGAACGCCAACTTGTCGGCGCCGTAGGGAATTATGTCCTCTTTGGTGATCAATTTGGCCAGATCCGCGATCGGTTGCAGGGCGCCGAACGGCCCCCAGCGGTTGGGACCCACCCGGTTCTGGAACCGGCCCAGCAGCCGGCGTTCTCCCCAGCTGACGATGGCCGCTCCCAACAACACCGCGTTGATCAGGATCAGCATGATGACCAGGCCGGCAACCAGATAGCTGAGCCAGCACGGCGCAATATGGGCAACCGCGCTGTAGATGAAGTAGAAAAGCGGATTGCCGCCCAGCACGCCGTCGGCGCTGAGCATCCCCTCGAGATTCGCCACGCACCGCATCAGCGGTCGACCTCGCCCATGTTTATGTCAACACTGCCCAACGATACGATCATGTCGGCCAGTTTCCATCCCAGAAGCAAGTGCTCCGTGATCGTCAGATTGATGAGGGAAGGCGACCGTATCTTGCAGCGGTAAGGTGCCACCCCGCCGTCGCTCACCAGGAAGAACCCCAGCTCGCCCTTCGAAGCCTCCACTCGGCCGTATGCCTCCGCGCCCGGCGCTGCCCGCAGGACCAAGGGCAACTCCAGCCGCACCGGCCCGGGTTCAATTTGCGCCACGCACTGCCGCACGATCCGCAGGCTTTGATGCACTTCCTGCATTCGGACCCAGAACCGGTCGTAGTTGTCTCCGTTCTCGCCCACCGGCACGTCGAACTCAACCTGGTCATAGGCATCGTATGGCGCGATCTTGCGCCAGTCCCAACTCACCCCACTGGCGCGCAGGACCGGACCGCTTACCGAGCAGTTGATCGCGACGTCGGCCGGCAGTGGACTGACGCCGCGGGTGCGTACCATCAGAATTTCGTTGCCAAGCAGGAGGTTTTCGAGTTCTTCCAATTCCCCCTCGAAATCGGCGAGGAACTGGTCCAGGGCCGGCCAGAAATCCGGCGGAGTGTCGGCGAACACACCTCCCGGCCGCATGTAGCTCACCGTGATCCGCGCGCCGCACAACATCTCGAAAAGGTCCAGGATCCTCTCCCGGCTGCGGAACGTGTACATCAGCGGCGTCCCGAACGCCCCCAGTTCCTGCACGAAGAACCCCACTGCGATCAGGTGGCTGGCGATGCGCTGCAATTCGGCAGTCAGCGTCCGCAGGTACTTCCCACGGGTTGGCGGCTCGATGCCCAACAGCTGTTCCACGGCCAGGCAATACGCCTGGTTGTTAATCATCGACGACGTGTAGTCCAGGCGGTCGGTGAGGGTCACCACCTGCACGTAGTTGCGCTCCTCGGCCAACTTTTCGCTGCCCCGGTGCAGGTACCCCAGCACCGGCTCGACCTCGACGATATCTTCTCCGTCAAAGGTGATGCGAACCCGGAACACCCCGTGCGTGCTGGGGTGCTGCGGCCCCACGTTGACCGTCATTGGCTCGGTGCGAATCGTCATGGTTTACGGTCCAGGATCCTCGGGCAGAGGGATCTACAGGAAGTCCTTTCGCAGCGGATGACCTTCGAAACCTTCCCACAGCATGATGCGTTTCATGTTGGGATGACCCGTAAAGCGGACGCCCATCAGGTCCCAGATCTCCCGCTCCTGGAAATCGGCGCCTTTCCACACTCCCACCACCGAGGCCGCCGTTGGCTCTTCGCGGCCGTAAACCCGGCTGCGCACCACACCGGTTTGCCGCTTCGCGATTGAGGTGAGGTGGTACACCAACTCAAAGTGCTCAACGAAATCGATCGCGCTGACGGAGTTGAGATACTTGAAATCGATCTCTGCGTCGTCGTGAAGGACGCTCGCGACCGACCCGAGCGAACTCGGCTCCACCCAAACTGCCGCGTCGTCCCATCCAACTACGGAGTTCGGCACTGCGTCCTGCAGGCGCTGCGCCAAGGTCTCGCCGGACACGATGCTCAGCGTCACGGCTTGAAGCTCCCGTTGCCCAGGTTGCGGTACTTCTTGATCTTCTCGTGCAGTTCCATGATCCCGTAGAGCAACGCGTCGGGGCGGGGAGGGCATCCTGGCACGTACACGTCCACCGGAATGATGTGGTCCACTCCCGGCACCACGCTGTACGATCCGAAGTACGGCCCGCCGCTGGTTGCGCATACTCCCATCGCGATGACCCAGCGGGGTTCGGCCATCTGCTCGTAAATTCGCTGGATGGGTGGCGCCATCTTCCAGGTGACGGTTCCCGCCACGATCATCAGGTCGGCCTGCCGCGGGGAGGCACGGAAAACTTCCATGCCGAACCGCGATATGTCGAACCGGCCCATGGCAGTCGCCATCATCTCGAAGGCGCAGCACGCCAGTCCAAAAGACACCGGCCAAAGCGCTGACTTGCGGCTCCAGTTCACCAGCGCGTCCACCGACGTGACCATCAGGTTTCGCTGCAGGTCGTCCGGTACCTCGATGGCGGGAACCTCGATCGGCGTTTGCGACGCGGCGATCAGTTCGTTCACCAGTTGACCTTCCGAGCGGTCGATGTCCCAGGTCCTGCTGTGCAGTGGCCCGCCGGACGACGGCAAGGTGAAATTGGTCGGTTCTGCCATTCTGTTTACCCCTGCCATTCCAGATCCCGCTTCCGCCAGGCGTAGGCCCAGGCCAGCAGCAGGATCCCGACGAACACCGCCATTTCTATCAGCGCAAACAGTTCCAGGGTCAGGAACTTGGTTGCCCATGGGTAGAGAAATACCACCTCAACGTCGAATATCACGAAGAGGATGGCGAACATGTAATACCGGAATTGGAACCTGTTCCACGTCCCGCCGATGGTCTGCACGCCGCACTCGTAGGTGTCGTGCTTGACCGCGTTCGGACGCGCTGGCCGTATCCCAAATCGGGAGAGCCCGTGCGAAGCGAGCAACATGCTACAGGGCACAACGATGGATATGACCAAAAAGATGGCGATCAGTCCATACTGGCCAAAGTAGTCTTCGAGCATAGCAGCGGTTTCTCTGATCGGCGTACCGAATGGTATGGATAATTGGGCGGCGGCATTATAGCATAATGGCTACTCCGATAAACCCAACCGAAGGCCATCCGATGCCCGACGCTTCGCCAACCCACGATTGGACCAGCCACTGCGTATCCGCCAACGGAATTCGCCACCATTATCTGGAATGGGGCGATCCGTCCAACCCACCGCTGCTGATGCTTCACGCCACCGGTCTATGCGCCTGGCCGTGGAAACCCATCGCCCGCCGGCTGGCCGGTAACTACCGGGTTCTGGCCTTCGACCAGCGCGGGCACGGCGACACCGACCGGTCTGACAAGGGTTACCGGTTCGAGTATGCCGGGGAAGATCTGGCTGCCATCGTCGATACGATGGACCTCGAATCGCCACGCGTCATCGGCCATTCCTCCGGTGGTTTGGCCGCCGTCATCGCTTCCACCATATTGCCCGACAGGTTCGGCCGCGTCGTGCTGGTGGAGACCAGGGTCAGCAACGACGCCTCTTCTGCGCCCAGCCAGGACTTGAGCCGGCGCGCCGAACGCACTCGGATGAAGCGTGCCATCTGGGAATCCCGCGAGGCCATGTTCGATGCCTACCGCACTCGCGCCGCCTTCAAAGACTGGGAGGACGAGCCCTATCGCCAGTTTATTGATGGTGGTACCCGGCTGCTTCCTGACGGTCGCGCCGAGCTCAAGTGTCACCCGGAAACCGAGGCCACCTTCTACGGGATGCGTGACGATCTTGCCGTGGAGCCCTATCTGAGCGGGCTATCCGGAGATTGGCTGCTGCTCCTGGGCGACTATCCCGGGTCTCAGCGGCCCGACGACCCTGGCGTCAGGCGGTTCCGCGAATTGGTTCCCCGGTCTGATGTCAAACCCATGGGTAAGGGCACGCACTTCCTGCCCATGGAATATCCCAGCGATGTGCTCGGCGCAATTCAAGGTTGGCTTGGCGATTGACATGGCCAATGACTATCGCACCGCCAAGGTTCAGACTCCCGGCATCTGCCCAATAGGATAAGTTACTTGACCTCTTCAAATGCAAAATCCGGCCCGTTGGCCGGTCTCCGCGTCCTGGATCTGTCGATCATCGTGGCCGGCGGCACCGCCTCATCTTTGATGGCCGATTTCGGCGCCGATGTTATCAAGATCGAGCGACCAGGGTCGGGTGACCCGCTGCGCAATTGGGGCCCGTTTTACAACGGCGTGTCGCTGTGGTGGAAGGTACATTCCCGCAACAAGCAGTCCATCACCCTGAACATGGCCGACCCCAAAGGCCAGTCGCTGCTCAAACAATTGGCCTCCCAGGCCGATGTCCTGATCGAGGGATTCCGACCCGGAACCCTGGAACGCTGGAACTTGGGGCCGGCCGACCTGCACGCCGCCGACGTGAACCCCGGCCTCGTGATCCTGCGCTTCTCCGGGTTCGGGCAGACCGGTCCGTATCGGGACCGGCCCGGTTTCGGCACCATTGCCGAGTGCATGAGCGGTTACATCGGCATGACCGGTTTCCCGGACACGCCACCAAATCTTCCTCCAGTCCCATTGGCCGACGAGATCGCGGGGGTCTTTGGCGCCATGTCCGGCATGATGGCGATTTATCGCCGTGACGCCGACACGCGCGACGGTCGTCCCGGGGCCGGCCAGGTGGTCGACCTCAGCCTCTTTGAACCGCTCTTCCGCCTCTGTATTCCCCACCTCACCATCTACGACCGGCTCGGCGAAATCCGAGAGCGCATTGGTAACGACTTTCCGGATGCGGCTCCGCGCAGCCTCTATCGCACCGGCGACGATCGCTGGCTCGGCCTTTCCGCCACTTCGCAAAACACCTGGGAAGGACTGGCCCGCGCTATGGGGCTTGACGAGCTGCTGTCCGACCCGCGCTTCGCCAACAACGCCGCGCGCCTCGAGTCCAAGGACGCGCTGAATGAGGTGCTGCAGGGTTGGCTCGGTTCACGCGACATCGACGCCATCATGGACGAACTGATCCCGGCCGGTGGCGTGGTCGGGCCGGTTTACAACAGCGCCGACATCGTGGCTGATCCCCACTTCCAGGAGCGCGAAGACATCGTCGAAATCGCCGATCCTGAGCTGGGGAACACCCGGATGCTCGGACTTGTCCCGAAGTTTAGCGAGACCCCCGGAGAGCTGCGCCACATGGGGCCCTCGGTGGGAGAGCACAACTCAGCGGTCTACGGTGAATGGCTGGGCCTGTCCGAAGACGACCTTAGATCCCTCGCCACCGAAGGTGTAGTCTGATGGTGTCGGCCTCGGTGCTTGTCGTCGCCACCCGTAACCACGGCAAGATGCGAGAGTATCGGCAATTGCTCGCCGATTGGCCGGTGCGATTGATCTCGCTGGACGAAGCGGGAGTAGCCGGGGACGTCGAGGAGACTGGCGATACCTTCGCAGCCAACGCCCGCCTCAAGGCCGGCGAGTACGCCAGATTATCGAACCTGCCCACGATTTCGGACGACTCCGGCCTGGAGGTATTTTTCCTCGGCGGCGACCCCGGGGTGTATTCTGCCCGCTACGGCGGCGATGCCTGCCGGTCGGACGCCGACCGAGTTGACCTGTTGCTGCACAATCTCGACGGTGTGCCTTGGGATCGCCGGGTGGCCCGGTTCCGCTGTGTTACCGCGATCGCCGCACCTGGTGGCGCGGTTATCGGAACGGTCGTCGGCTCCATCGCCGGAATGATACAATCTCAACCAGAGGGTGAGCACGGTTTCGGTTACGACCCGGTGTTCCATCTTCCCACCTTCCGGCAGACCATCGCGCAGGTACCCTTGGAAATCAAGAACCGCATCAGCCACCGCGCCGACGCCGCCCGTAAAGCGCGTAGCGTCTTGCAGGCGTTGTGGGACAAATAGCAAAGCTGTCGCCCTAGTCATGATCACTGATCTGTTTGGCCGCCCCCTTCGGGATCTCCGTATTTCGGTCACCGACCGATGCAATTTCCGCTGCCCATATTGCATGCCGGCCGAGATCTTCGGCGAAGCGTACGAGTTTCTGCCCAAAGACGAGATTCTCACCTTCGAAGAGATCTCACGCCTGGCGGCAATCTTCGTCGACGCTGGCGTCAACAAGCTCCGCATCACGGGTGGCGAGCCATTGCTGCGCGTCGACCTGCCGAAGCTGATCGCTCAGCTGTCCGCCATCCCCGGTGCCGACGACATCACCCTGACTACCAACGGATACCTGCTCGCCCAACAAGCGACCCAACTGGCCGAGGCAGGTCTGGTCCGCATCACTGTCAGCCTGGATTCGCTGGATGACGAGGTCTTCAAGCGCATGAACGGGCGTGGTTTTGGAACCCGCCGCGTGCTGGACGGAATTGGGCGCGCGTCTGATGCCGGTTTGAACCCGGTCAAGATCAACGCCGTCGTTCAGAAGGGCGTGAATGACCACACCGTGGTGGAGCTGGCACGCCACTTCAAGGGAACCGGACACATCGTTCGTTTCATCGAATACATGGACGTCGGCACCCGCAACGGCTGGAAACTCGACGAGGTCGTGTCCGCCGCCGAGATAGTGGCCATGATCGACGCCGAACTGCCTTTGGAGCCCGCTGACCCCAATTACCTGGGTGAGGTCGCCAACCGCTGGCGTTACCGGGACGGCGCCGGCGAAATCGGCGTGATCGCCTCCGTGACCCAGCCCTTCTGTTCCAACTGCACTCGCGCCCGCCTCTCCACCGACGGCAAGCTCTACACCTGCCTGTTCGCGACCGACGGTGTCGACCTGCGCGGCCCAATGCGTAAGGGCGCCTCCAATGCCGAACTGGCCGACGTCATCGCCGGCGCGTGGAGCGTCCGACGGGACCGATACTCAGAAGAACGCGCCGAACTGACCGCGGCCGAAACTGCGAGTCGCCCCAAGGTTGAGATGTACCACATCGGTGGATGAAGGGGACCATGACAACCGAAAACTCCAGCAAGCCCGCTGATCGCCTGACGCACTTGGCCGAAGATGGCAGCGCCAGCATGGTCGACGTAGGTTGGAAACCCGTCACCGATCGCATGGCGCAGGCTTGCGGCTACGTGGTCATGCAGCCGGCTACTTTGGCTCTGATCCGCGATGGTTTGATGAAGAAGGGCGACGTGCTCACCATCGCCCAATTGGCCGGCATCATGGGCGCCAAGAAGACTTCCGAGCTTATCCCTTTGTGCCATCCCCTGCCATTGAACAAAGTCGACGTGCAGCTCGACCTGGAGGAAGCCGAAAGCCGGGTTCGCATCACCACGACGGCGACTACTTCCGGAAAACGGGCGTCGAGATGGAAGCCCTGACCGCGGTCTCGGTGGCCGCCCTCACGGTCTACGACATGTGCAAGGCCGTCGACCGGGCCGTTTGCATCGATGGCGTCAGGCTGCTGCGCAAAACCGGTGGCCAATCCGGCGACATTGACCTGACCGTTGCCTAGCCGGCGCGCTTAGCGACCTCGGCAGCAAGCACGCGCACGGCCTCCGTCAAGTAAATCAGCCGCTCGTGGGCCGTCAAATCCAACGGCCGGTATTCCTCAACCTGGTCGACCTCCAGCACCCCGATCACGCCGGGGATCGCTGCAACGTCCAGTTCGGCGATCTCCCCATCCGGAGTTATGACGACGCATCCCAAGTCCGGCAATGGAGCCGGAATCGGGTCAAGCTCGACCGCTTTGGATTGTTGTCATGCCCAGGAAAGCCGGAAACGGTTGCAGTTCCCTGCACAATTCCGACACCACGGTTTCTAGTCCGACAACCGCCCCCCATAGCGCGTGGTCCGCGTCGCCCGACCGATGCTGCACCGTCATTCGATTGACAACCCGGCTGCCACAGCCTTACCATGGATTGGTTTGCGGTAGCATCGGCGTCTGGTCGAGGCCGCTCGGTAGGCGACGTAGCTCAGAGGCAGAGCGGGCGCTTCATAAGCGCTAGGTCGTTGGTTCGAATCCATCCGTCGCCACCATCGCTCCCAGCGAGCGCAAAACGAAAGCCGGGTCATACGACCCGGCTCGTTTTTTCTGCGAATCTGGCGTGCTAGTCGTCCCTCTGACCGAACTCCTCGCCCAGTTCGCTCAGGAACTGTTCGATTTCCGGAGACAGCGCTACCGCATCTTCCTGGTTCGCGGTCTCCTCGGTCGTTTCACCATCGGCTTCGTTGGTGTCGTAATAGTCTTCCATCTGCTTGATGAGACCCTGCAAGTCCGAATTACGTTCCACCGCCGAGTTCAGTTCCCGGTATTGCCTCTGTCCACGCCGGGTTGGGGCGAGGTCCGCAGGGATTTCTGAATAGACGGAGGATAGGACCTCGATCATTCGCGCCGTCCCGTTATAGTCCTCGTCCAATTGGACATACTGCGGGAGATGCACCATGAAGTTAATGGCCTCAATCTCCAGTTTGTCGATACCGTCGGACACCAAGTTCATTATCGTCGTGGGGCCCTGGTAGGTGCTCCCGCGCAGTTTCAGATTGGGTACCGACCGCAGTTGTGGCACCGAACCGAGGGCGCCGGTGACCAGCAATGGGCGCGTGTGGGGCACCGCGTCGTACATTGCTCCCAGTCGGCAGTATCGTTTTACGTTGAATTTCTCCACGACCTCCAGGATCGAGTCAGTATACGTCTCGCTGTTGGCGTGGGGCTCACGAAGATGGAAAAACAGGTAGTCCGGGCCGTTTTCGGTTGTCGCATACCTGATGATGCTATTCGGAACGCGCACTCGCCGCTCGTTGTCCACCAAACGCATGTTGGGGCGATACCGGGTGAAATCGAAGAATTCGCCAGGCCGATGCAACCTGCCCAATTCCTTGGAGCCCAGGTATCTTTCCAAGCGGTTCAGGGTCAACGTGCCGACACTGCCGACGTCGACCCACGGGCGAATCATCGCGAATACGTGGGGATCCCGTAGTTCGGGAAGGGGTTCCTGAAGTTCAAAAGCGCCTACTTTCATGATGACGTTATCTTGCCAGAGTTGCCCTCGTAATTCAAGGTTTGTAGCGGTTGAACCGTCGTCACCATTGGCCTAAAATGCCATCATCCTGCGGTTGCACTTCACGGAAGACCGCCCTAATCGCTTTTTGCGCCCGATTGCCGGAGGCTTTTGATGATTACCACCTTTGACAGTTTGTACGCGGGCCACGTTGACATGGACGACGTGGGCTATGCCGGTACCGCGGTCAACGACCGCACTTTTCTCGGACGAGTTCCTCGCCACCGCGTTCGACAAGGGGGTGGCTATCGCGCAGACCCTCGACAAGAACGGTTACGACACCTTCTGGATGGCGGAGCACCACTTCCAGCCCGAGGGCTACGAGTGCATTCCCAATCTGTTGATGTTCATCGTCCACTTGGCCCACGTCACCGAGCGACTGCGGTTCGGCTGCGGTTTCAACATCGCTCCCATGTGGCACCCTCTTCGCCTGGCGGAGGACTTCGCCATGGCTGACTGGCTCACCAAGGGCCGCGTCACCTTCGGCGTCGGTCGCGGTTATCACACCCGCGAAGTCGAGTCCCTCGGCTCCCCGCTCATGGATCAACCCGCCAACCGTGAGCTCTTCGAGGAGCAGGTTCAGGTGATCTTCAAGTCCTTCAACGAGCGCTCCTTTGCCCACCACGGCAAGCACTACGACTTCCCGCCGCAGGTGCCCTACCGCGGCTACGAACTCGAAGAAATCACCCTCGTTCCCCGTCCCAGGACCCTCCCGGTCGAATGCTGGCAGCCTATCCAGGGCGGCACCGGGCGCGCGCTCGAATTCATGGCCCAAATGGGAATCAAGGGCGTAATCGGCGGCGGCTCGTCCGAGGGCGGCGCCATGGACGGCATCATGCACGCCTACCGCGATGCGTTGCAGCGACATGGCAAGCCCAACGCCGAACTGGGCGAGGACCTGGCCGTCGGTTTCCACTTCCATATCGCTCCCACCGTTGAGGAAGCCGCTCGGGCAACCGGCCGGTTCTACGAAGAGAACCTCAAGATGTTCGGCCCACTGCGCCTCACCCGCGGCCTTACCGAGCAGCAGATCCGTGACATCAGCGACCCCCGCATGGCTCCCAACGCCGGCCTTCCCAGGGTTGAGGACGCGATCGAGAACGGCAGTGTCCTGGCCGGCCCGCCCGACATGATCATCGAAAAGCTCAAAGGCGTGGAGGAACGATATCCCGGTTTGTCGCGGATCCAGGTCGGCCAGCCGGTCGGCACTCCGCAAAGCGTCATCCTGGAACAGCTCCAGTGGTTTGCCGAGGAGATCATGCCCGCTTTCAAGGAGACCAAGGTCGAGGTTGCCGTGCCTGCCGACAACTAGGCACGCCACAACGGTCAATCACCGGCGTAGGGGCGAATAACGATTCGCCCCTACTTTTGTTCCGCTGCTATCGCCGCGCAATTGACAGCGCGACGCCGACGATCAGCCGGCCCGCCTGTTATCCTGAATGTCTACCTTTCACGAGGAGGCTTCATAATGCCTGAGATAACCGAATACTCGTCCGGCTCCCCATCCTGGGCCGACCTGCTCTGCAAAAACGGGCCGGCCGCCAAGGACTTCTACACCAGCCTCTTCGGCTGGACCTGCGACGATCATCCTGCCGGTCCCGACATGGTCTACACCATGTTCTCCCACGACGGCGTTCCCGTCTGCGCCTCAGCTGAACCCGGTCCCGGCCAGGAAAACCTGCCTCCCCATTGGAGCGTCTACGTGACCGTTGACGACCTGGACGCTGCCGTAGCCCGAGTCCGCGACGCCGGCGGTACCGTGCTGATGGAACCCTTCGACGTGATGGACGTCGGCCGCATGTCGATCATCCAGGACAAGGAAGGCGCATTCCTCCGCCTGTGGTATCCACTAAAGCACGCCGGCGCCGGCAAGATGCACGAGCCCGGCGCCCTCTCCTGGTTCGAGCTGGCCACGACCGACACCGAGTCCGCTTCAACCTTTTACACTCAGGTACTACAGGCCGAAGCTGGACCCGACCCCAACACTGACTTTCCTTACACCCTCCTCAAGGTCTCAGGCATACAGATCGCCGGCATCATCCAGATTGGAGACGACTGGGGCCCGGTACCGCCAAACTGGGGCGTTTACTTCGGCGTAGATGATGTGGATGCCGTCGCCGCCAAAGCTGGGGAGCTCGGTGGCGGGGTCATCGTAGAACCCCGCGACATCGAGGATTTCGCCCGATTTGCCGTCCTCAGGGACGCCGAAGGAGCCGTGTTCAACATCCTGCGCGTCAACGAGTGGTGATTGCCACGACCGCAATCACCGGTAGGTAACCTCGGGGCGGGAGCACTTATCCCGCCCCTAAATCGATCACTGGAATGTTCCCGGCGGGTAGTTTTCCAGCCACCACCGCGCTATTTCATCCCGCCTCGCGAACCAGACCCCAGGATGCGTGCGCGCGTAGCGCAGGAATCGGTCCAACGCTCGCGAACGTGCCGGCCGTCCAGCGATCCGGCAATGCAGCCCTACTGACATCATCTTGGGGTGTGTTCTCCCCTCCTCGTACAGCACGTCGAAGCTATCCTTGAGGTACTCGTAGAAGTCGCCCACGCTGTTGAGGCCACCCCGCCAGAACCGCGCGTCGTTGGTCTCGAAGCTGTACGGCAGCACGGGCCACGGCTTGCCATGCACCTCCGTGTAATACGGCAGATCGTCGTTGAACACCCCGCTGTCGTAGACGAAGCCGCCCTCCTCTACCACCAACTCCCGAGTGTTGACACTGGGGCCATACCGGGTGAACCAACCGACCGGTCGCTCACCGGTGGTCCTGGTCAACGACTCCACAGTCATGCGGATGGCCTCCGCCTCCTCGTCCCGGCTCTTGTTGTGGTATTCCTCCCAACGGTAGCCGTGCCCGCAGACCTCGTGGCCCCGTTCGACCACCGCCCGCGCCACTTCCAGGTTCCGCTCGAACGCCACCGCGCAGGAGAAGAACGTGCTCTTCACGCTGTACTTATCCAGCAGGTTGAGGATCCGCCAGACCCCCACCCTGCTCCCGTACTCGAAGAACGACTCGTTGAACAGGTCCCGCTGCCCCGCCGGCACCGGAGACGGCACCTCGTTGTTCGTCTCGTGATACCCGTCGCCGTCCAGCAACGACGCCTCGCTCCCCTCCTCATAGTTCACCACCACCGATATCGCAATCCGCGCTCCCCCCGGCCACTCGACCACCGGAGGCTTCTCCCCGTAGCCAATAAAATCTCGTTGTTCGCCTGCCATGCTGGTCAATCCTGTGGGTGAGTTTGGGATACCGCCTGGACGTTCGGTGCGTGCTTTCAATGCCCGCGGCTGCGCGCTGCGCTCCAACTGTCGGGTGTGCAGTTCGACCATCAACCGTATCCGCCGGCAGAATAACCCAATCGTTCCAACTGGACAATTCCACTTGTACGGTACAAAATGCGGCAAAATCGGGTAAATGTCGAACCATTGCCCAGGGTGATCATAATGACAACCCCCACCGCTTCTACCCAGAAACTGACGCCTCTGCTTTTCCTCGAGCGCAGCGCCGCCGTGTATCCGCACCGAGCGGCGTGCATCTATAACGGCGCCGTCACTACCTACGCTCTGTTTTACGAACGCGTGTGCCGCCAGGCGGCCGCTCTGCGCAGTGTTGGCGTGGGTCCCGGCGATCGTGTCGCTTTCCTGCTGCCGAACCTGCCTTCCATGCTCGAAGCCAACTTCGGACCCATGGGCATCGGCGCCGTGTTGGTCGCCCTGAACATTCGCCTCTCGCCCCGCGAGATTGCCTACATCCTCAACCACTCCGGTTCAAAGGTGCTCGTCTTCGACTCCGAGCTGGCCGACACCGTGCGCCAGTTGCGTGATGACTGTCCGGGCGTCGAGACCTACGTCCAGGTGCGGGATACCACGCCCTTGGCTACGGACATCCCCGGCCCAGAATACGAACAGTGGCTCGCCTCAGTGGACCCTCTCCCTGAGCTCCTTGGACCGGCCACCGAGAACGATACTCTCACCATCAATTACACCTCCGGCACCACCGGTATGCCCAAGGGTGTCGAATACACCCCTCGTGGCGCCTACCTCAACGCCCTCGGCGAGGCCATGGAAATGGGCATGAACTGGCGAAGCATCTACCTGTGGACGCTGCCCATGTTCCACGCCAACGGCTGGTGCTTCCCCTGGGCCGTGACCGCTGTTGGTGGGGCCCATGTCTGCTTGAGACGCGTTGAACCCGCCGAGGTGTACCGCCTCATTCGCGAGGAATCCGTCACCCACCTGTGCGCCGCTCCCACCGTGCTCACTGGTCTCTACGCCGCGCCCGAGGCCGCCTCTGCAGACCTCTCCGGCCTGACCATCATGACCGCCGGCGCCCCTCCCGCTCCCCAGGTCATCCGTACCGTCGAGGGCATGGGCGCCGAGATCATCCATGTCTACGGCCTGACCGAGACCTACGGCCCCTGCACCGTCGCGGCCGGCCAGCCCGATTGGGACACCATGGACAGCGAGGACTTGGCTCGCGTCAAGGCCAGGCAGGGCGTCCCCTTCATCGTGTACGGCTCGGGTCTCCGCGTCGTCGACGAGGAAATGGCTGACGTCCCCCGCGACGCCGAGACCATGGGCGAAGTCGTCATGCAGGGCGACGCCGTGATGAAGGGCTACTACGACGACGCGGACGCCACCGCCGAGGCCTTCCGCGGCGGTTGGTTCCATTCCGGCGACCTTGCCGTGCGCCACCCGGACGGTTACATCGAGCTGCAGGACCGGTCCAAGGACATCATCATCTCCGGCGGCGAGAACATCTCCAGCCAGGAAGTTGAAAAGGTCATCATGGAACATCCCGGCGTGCTCGAGGTCTGCGTAGTTGGCGTGCCCGACCAGCGCTGGGGCGAGGTTCCCAAGGCCTTCGTGGTGCCGCGCGGTGGCGGCCAACTGACGGCCGACGAGATCATTGATTTCACCCGCGACCGCATCGCCCACTTCAAGGCGCCCAAGAGCGTCGAGTTCGGCGACCTGCCCAAAACTGCTACCGGCAAGATCCAGAAGTACATCCTTCGGGATAAGGAATGGCAGGGCCAGGAGCGCCGCATCCAGGGTTCGCAGGTGTAACCCGCAACTTGGCGATCCCACGAACCCCAACGAGGAGGACAGGTATGGAGTTCGGACTCTTTCTCGAGTTTCCCCGCCCACTTGATGGCGACCATCACGACGCCTTTACCCAGTCGTTCCGTCTGGTGCAGGAAGCTGAAGACCTGGGCGTTGCATCCGTGTGGCTCGCCGAGTACCACTTCAACATGGAGCGCGTGTTGGCTTCGCCTGTGATGATCGCGACCGCCATCGCCGCCAAGACCAGTACCATGCGTATCGGCACCGCCGTCTACTGCCTGCCGCTGGGCCATCCGATCCGCGTCGCCGAGGAAATGGCCACGCTGGACCACATCAGCGACGGTCGCGTCGAACTGGGTGTTGGCCGGGGCACTTTCCCCAATGTCCACGAAGGTTTCAACGTGGGCTTCGAAGAGAGCCGCAGCCGCTTCGACGAGTTTCTCGAGATCGTCGTCGCCGCCTGGACCCAGGAGACCTTCTCTTTCCACGGCGAACACTACTCGTGCGATGAGCTCACCGTCACCCCCCGGCCCTATCAGCAGCCCCATCCGCCCATCACGGTGGGTGTGACTTCGGCGGAGAGCTTCCCCATCATCGGGGCGATGGGATACCCGCTGATCGTCAATCCGTCCCGCGTCTTCACTCTGGCCGAGCTGCAGGCGGCAATGGCCGAATACCGCTCCGCCTGGAAGGCCGCCGGCCATCAGGGAGAGGGCAAGGTGGGCCTGCGGGTGCCAATCTATGTCCATGAGGACGCCGAACTGGCTTACCGCAACCCCAAGGAATCCGCGATGAACTCGATGTCCCGCCTGGGCGAGCGCGTCGGTTCCTATGCCGGCCGCACCGGAACCCTGGGCGACTGGGCCGAGCAGAGCCGCCGGATCCTGGGCATGGACTACGACGACTGGTTGCGCGACAAGGTGGTGTACGGTACGCCCGACTCGGTCACGGAGCGGTTGGCGGAGCTGGAGGAGACCCTGGGGCTGGACCAGCTGATCTACGAAATCAATTACGGCAACCTGATGCCCGACGATATGCAGACGGCGTCCCTGCGCCTCTTCAACAAGAAAGTCTTGCCAAAACTGACATGATCCGCAAGAAGCAGCGGCGCGGTTGTTCGCGCCCCTAACGGTTGAAAACGTCCTTCGGTAACCCTGATTGCCTGATTATCGATCCGAGTGTGCCCGGTTTGACATCCTCTCTTGGCCTGCTAAATGACAAGACCACTACCCAACTCTTGCCATTGCGGTACGCCCGATACACTCGGTGACTTCCTTTCCCGTAGCGCGCGAAACGGAACCCGTTTTCTTCCAAAACCGAGATGACATCCCTGTATGTCATGCGGAAGGCGTCACTGAAAACTCGGCACGGTGAATGCCTCTGCCTCCCGCGCCAAGTTTCAACGCAGATGTAAACCCGAAGAGTTTTGACGCAATCGCCAGCCGGAACCGAATGTTCAGCGGAGCTTTCCGGTTCAGCAACGTGCGCCGTTCGATTTCGGGCAATTCCCACACATAATCGACAAACGTCTCGACCGCGTCCGACAGCTCGCTACGCACCTGCTCGAAAGTCTCGCCCTCTGCCGCTATGTCCAAGTCCACGCACAAGGCTTCCCAATCGCCAGGCTTTCCCCACGCGTAACACGTCAGCTTGCGCATCGCGACCCTCCCGAGGCTACCAGGGCTGGAGCGTCATGCCCAGGTAAAGCAGACTTTGCCCGTCCCGCCGGCTTCAAATAGCTTGTAGGCCGCGTCTGCCTCGTCCAGCGTGAACCGGTGGGTGAACAGGTCCTTCAGCGGGACCTTCCGGTCCACCACGAACCGCGCGACCTCTGCCAGTCCGTTCAGGCTGAACGTCCACGACCCGACGATGGTCAGCTGCTTGTGGATGATCTGCGGGCTGACGTCGAAAGTCGTGGTATTGCCCTCGCCCACGAAGCACACCCGGCCCCACAGCATCGCCGAATCCACCGCGTTGATCCGAGCCTCCGGTCGGCCCGTGCAGTCCAGGGTCGCCGGCGATCCCTCGCCGTGCGTCAACTCGCGAATCGCCTCCACCGGGTTCTGCGTTCCGGCGTCAATGCAAACGTCGGCTCCCAGGCTTCGCGCCAGCTCCAGTCGTTCCGTGTCCACGTCTACCGCGATCACCCGCGCGCCCATCGCTTTGGCGAACATCGTTCCGCTGGCTCCCACCGGCCCCTGACCGAAAATCGCCAGCGTGTCGTCGCCGGAAAGATTCAACCGCTTCAACGCCCAGAACGCTGTCCCCGTTCCGCACGCGCACGCCGACCCTTCGTCGAAATCAAGCCCGTCCGGCATCTTGACGCATGTGTACGCCGGACAGATCAGGTAGTCCTCGTGTCCCCCGTTCGCTCCGGTGCCGTATACCACCGATCCATGAAGGCACATCTGCGTGTATCCAATGCGGCACATCGTGCACGCTCGGCAGCCGGTGTAATGGTGCATCATCACGCGGTCACCTACTGCAAGCTCAGTAACGCCGGCCCCGATCTCGGCGATCACCCCGCAAGGCTCATGCCCGGCGACCTTCAAGTTCGTCGGGTCCCCGCGCTCGGCTTTGGGCGCCCGGTAGTGCCGCAGATCGCTCCCGCACAGGCCGGAGGCTTTCATCTGGATAACCACTTCGCCGGCCCCGGGGTGTGGATCCGGCAGCGTGCGGATTTCGACTTCCTTGTCTCCCGTGAAAACTACGCCACGCATCTTTGAACCTCCTGTGGTCCAGCCTCGCCGATTGCCTACGGATCGATCAAAACGCCTGGGTTCAAAATACCGTTGGGATCAACTGCTCGCTTCGCCGCCCGCAGCGCCTCTGCAAACGGGTCCGGCCGCTGCCCGTCGTACCACGGCCGGTGCGTGCGTCCCACCGCGTGGTGGTGTGTGATCGTCCCGCCCGCGGCCATCACGGCGTCGGACGCTGCCTGCTTGATCTCAGCGTGCGCCTCCAACTCCCCACCTACTCGGCCCAAACCCTCGAACGTGTAGTACGGAGCCGGCCCGTCCGGATATACGTGGGTGAACCGGCATGACACGCGGCCACCACCACACGTCCGCTGCAGTGCCTCTCCCAACGCTCCCCGCACCATCTCGTCCAACGTCGGCCACCGCTCCCACGTGATCGCGGTCTCCAGCGTCTCGGCTACGATCCCGAACCCAATCGTCGCGTTCCGTTCGTACGGCGCGTTGATGAAGGAGTCCCGCCAGTTGCCTACCGCACCCTGTCGCCCTGCCGATGACCCCGACCGTTCGGCGGCGTCGGCGATCACGATATCGTCCTCGTTGATCGTACCGCCGGCATCCCTCGCGATGACCACCGCCTGTCGGATGTTTTCGCCCTGCGGAATTTCAGCCGATTCGAAGCCAACGATCAGCAGCGCCTGCTTGCCGTCCAGACCGGCGAAGTCTTCCGCTTCCGCTGGGTCCAGCACCCTCAGGTTGGCCGGCCACTGTTTCGCCTGCGCGATCAGCCGAGCGCCTTCCGACGCCGCGTCAAAACCCTCAAACACCACTCCCGCCGACGCCCGGAATCGCGGCCGCGCCTGCATCCGCATCCACGCCTCGGTGATGATCCCCAGGATACCCTCGCTGCCGATCACCATCCGGTCCGGAGAGGGCCCGGCGCCGCTTCCCGGCAGCCGCCGCGATTCCCAAACCCCTGACGGCGTCACCATCCGCACCGACTCCACGAAGTCATCGATGTGAGTATGGTTCGTCGCGTAGTGCCCGCCGCTCCGCGTGGCGATCCAGCCTCCCAGCGTCGAGAACTCAAAGCTCTGCGGGAAGTGCCGCAGCGTGTATCCGTGGGGCCGTAGCTGCGCTTCCAAACCCGGACCCAGCGCTCCCGCCTGGATGCGCGCCGCTCGGGAGGTTTCGTCCACCTCGAGCACCTGGTCCAGGCGCGTCAGGTCTATCGTGCATACCTTGTCCGCCTCAGGAGGCTCGACGCCCGCTACCACAGTGCTCCCACCTCCATAGGGAATCGCCACGATGTTCGAGTTGGCGCACCAATCCAGCACCCGCGTGACCTCTTCCTCGGTGCGCGGATAGGCGATTACGTCAGGAGGGTTGGGAAAATCACAGTTGAAACCGCGGATGCGATCCCGGAAGCTGCGGCCGTAGGTATGCGCCGCCCGATCGTGGTCGTCCATCGTGCAAAACTCGGCAACCAGCGGGTGCGGCGTAAAGCGCGGCTGCCGGAGGTTGAGACCGGCGTCGGTGGGAGGCGTGGGCGCGGGAAGCGATGCGCCATATCGCCCGTGGATCCGCTCCGCCATCGCAGCATAGTCCGCCGGCGACGGCTCCCGGTCTTCCATCCCCCAGGCCCAGAAACTGCGGCGCGCCATCGCGTCCCTCCTGATCGGGCAAAAATAATGGTCGGGGTGAGTGGATTCGAACCACCGACCTCCACGTCCCGAACGTGGCGCGCTAGCCACTGCGCTACACCCCGACTATGTTCAAATTGTAGCATACCCGCAGGCAGGCCTCGCAAACCGCTCACGGTGCGATTGCGTATGATGGTCAATCAAAAGGGGGCTGTAGAAATGCGTAGCCGAAACTTGAGAAGGGCCTGGATACCCACACTGCTGCTGTTCTTGGCGGCAATGGCGCTCGCCTGCGGGGGCGCGGCGGAGTCGGCGCCGGCGCCGGCTCCTGCCGCGCCGTATGCTGAGGACACCACCGCCACTCTAGGGCTGGAGGTTGAACGGCTACGTTCGGGCCCGCCGGGCGCACCCGGTCCGGCCGGAGCCGATGGAGCCGCTGCCGCCGCGACTGCTGTTCCGCGACAGGCCTCGGCGCAGCAAGCACCCGCCGCGCCGGCCGCCGCGGCGGCGGAACGCACGGTAAAAGAGTCGTCTGACGGAGGACCCTCGCAATCGGTGCAATCGCAAACGGCGCGTCACCTCATCGTGGAGTCGTGGATGAGCGTGGAAGTTACCGACATTGACGGAACCGTTCGGCGGGTTGAATCGCTGGCCGTTCAGAGCGGAGGGTGGGTCGAATCGTCCGAAGTCTTTGGGGAAGCTGGTTACCGTTCCGCCACCGTCCGAATTCGCGTGCCGGCTGACCGCCTGGACAGCGGCCTGGACTCCTTGCGCTCACTGGGACGGGTCACCGACGAAGGAGTGTCGTCCACCGACGTGACCGAGCGCCTCATCGACAACGAAGCGCGCCTCACTGCCTGGTACGCCCAGGAGGAGCGCCTCGTCACTCTGCTGGAAAACGCTCCCACGGTTGAGGACATCATCCAGATCGAGCAGCGCATCGCCGAGGTTCGCTCCGATATCGAGCACGTTGAAGCGACCCAGCGGGATCTGACGGGCCGCGTGGCGACTTCGCTGATCACGGTCAACCTCCGTCTGCCCGGACGTTACGCTGCCGATCCCCCGGTGGGTAATCTTGAACTTTCCACCGGCGACCCGTCCGCCGCCGCCGATGCCACCATCGCCCGCGTCGACGCTTTGGACGGCTACGTGGGCCAGAAGCGATCGTACGACGAGGGCGGCGGCCGGGCGGTTGACCTGATTGTGTTCGTCAAGCCTGCCGACCTGGCCCCACTGATGGACTACGCGGCGACCCTGGGCGCGCCGTCCGGCCGGCAGCTCACCTCCGTCGGCCCGGCGCCGCTCAACGAGGTGCCCAATGCCCGCCTCACGTTGGCCATTCGCTCCAACGTGAACCTGGAGGCATCTTTGGCGCTGTCCGCGTCCGATCCGCTGTCCGTCGCCGAGCAGATCCGGTCGCAGGCCGAATCTCTGGGCGGCTACGTGGACAGCTGGAGCGAAACCAGGCGGGATGAGGACAAATTCGTCACCATGGAGATGGCCCTGGTGGTCAAGTCATCCGACCTGCGGGACATCATGGAATACGGCGCCGGGCTGGGCAACATCGAGCGCTGGAATTACAGCGCGTTTGGCCAGGACCCCGCGTCGGACGCTCCGGACGCCAGGCTTCAGGTATCGGTGTTCACTCCGCGTTCGGACTTCGAAGAAGCGCTGATCCTCTTCCCCGTCGTCGCCGTCGTGATTGTCGCCATAGTCGTAGCGGCAATCGTCCTGCTCCGCCGTCGCCGCCGCCGCCGGAACCGTGCCGCGGGAGTCCGCGAGGTGGCGGACCTGGAGCCCGCGGGGAGTGAGTAACTCAGTCGGCGGCGACCGGTTGCCGCGCTGGCCGTCGCCGTCGCCGGCTCCGCGCCGGAGCTTCAGCTGGCGAGTCCGGCGCTATTTGGGCAGACTCCGCCGCCGCTTCCATGGCCGTTCGCATTTCATCGACAAACGAGGCCACGCGGCGCAGCGCTCTTCCCAGTCGCTCGATGCCGAAATCCGTGTCACCGGCGGTCCGGACTTCCATGTCCCGCCGGCCGACCCGGATACCGCGTCCCATCTTGTTCTGCAAGGCCTGCCTGGCATCGCCCACCGGATGCCGGAACACGACGGTGATGATCCCGTCATTGCTGCTCGTCATCGATTCGACCCCCGCTGAGGAGCCCAGGCAACGCAGGTCCGTAACCGCCAACAGGTTGCTTACTTCCTGCGGCACCGGCCCGAACCTGTCTTCCATGTCCGCCTGGACCGCCGCGATCTGCTCCCGGTCGGCGACATTGGATAGCCTCTGGTAGAAGGCCAACCGCGCCGGCATGTGCGCGATGTATTCCGAAGGTATGGAGGCCGGAACCTGCAGATCGATCCTCGGAGGAGACTCCGCTTTCGCGCTGGAGTCGCCTGCGTCGTGATTTGACAGGTTCTGCACTGCCTCGTTGAGCAACTCCGAGTACATGTTGAGTCCCACAGCGTGGATCTGCCCACTCTGGTCGGCTCCGAGAAGGTTGCCGGCGCCGCGGATCTCCAGGTCGCGCATGGCGATGCGGAACCCCGCTCCCAGTTCGTTCGCTTCCAGTATCGCGTGGATGCGTTTGCTGGCCGCCTCGCTTATTTCCTGGTTGTCGGGCAGCAGCAGGTAGGCGTAGGCCCGGTGGTCTCCACGGCCCACTCTCCCACGCAGTTGGTACAGCTGTGCCAGCCCAAAGCGGTCTGCACGGTCGATGATGATCGTGTTCACGTTGGGCATGTCCAGGCCCGACTCGATGATCGTGGTGCAGACCAGCACGTCCGCCTCTCGGTTGGCGAACGTCACCATCACCTCTTCCAATTCCGACTCCGGCATCTGCCCGTGGCCCACGAGTATGTGGGCTTCCGGGACGAGTTTCCCCAACTCCTCCGCGACGTTGTTGATGGTCCGCACCCGATTGTGCAGGAAGAACACCTGCCCATCCCGCTCCAACTCGCGAAGAATCGCCTCACGCACCGGCTCGGCGCTGTCCTCCGCGACGAAAGTCTTTACCGGCAGCCGCGCTTCCGGTGGAGTGTGGATCACGCTCATGTCCCGCACCCCCGCCAGCGCCATGTGCAGCGTCCGGGGGATCGGAGTTGCGCTCAGCGTCATCACGTCGACTTCGGCCCGCATCTGTTTCAGGCGCTCCTTGTGCGCCACTCCGAACCGATGCTCCTCGTCGATGATCACCAACCCCAGGTCTTTAAACCCCATGTCCTTTTGCAGGATGCGGTGGGTGCCGATCACGATGTCCACCATGCCGGACTTCGCGGCCTGCACCACCTCTTCCTGCTCTTTATGCGTTCGGAACCGGCTCAGGACCGCGACCTTGACCGGATAGGGAGCCAGCCTTTCCGCGAATGTGGCGTAATGCTGCTGCGCCAGCACCGTGGTCGGTACCAGCACCGCCACCTGCATTCCCTCATTGACCGTTTTGAACGCCGCCCGCAGCGCGACTTCGGTTTTGCCGTAGCCCACGTCCCCGCAAATCAGGCGGTCCATGGGCTTGTCGTCTTCCATGTCATTCTTGACTTCGTCGATCGCCTGCATCTGGTCCGGCGTTTCCTGGTACGGGAAAGAGTCCTCAAGGTCTTGCTGCCACGCGGCGTCGGGACCGAAGCGATGTCCGTTCACCGTTTCCCGGACCGCGTAGAGCCGGAGTAATTCTTCGGCTATCTCCCGTGCCGCGCCGCTGGCTTTTTCCTTGATGCGTTGCCATTCGCTGCCGCCCAACCGGGTTAGGGTCGGCGGCTGGTCGGTGGCGGCCACGTATGCTCCCAACCGGTCCAGCTGTTCGGTAGGCACGTACAACCGGTCGTCTTCCGCATATTCCAGCACCAGGTACTCGCGGTCGTCACCGGCCGATTCCAGGTGCGTTGTGCCCACAAACTTGGCGACCCCATGGTCGATGTGAACTACGTAGCTTCCTGGAGTGAGGTCCCCCAGCGACACCGCGTCGCCCAAATCCCGCTTCGCGCGCGACGGCCGGTAGCTTCTGCGTTTGACCGTACCGAACAGCTCCGCGTCGCTGTAAACCGCAACCGCCGGTTCGCTATTGGTCGCCTCGGTCTGCCAGCCGCGGCTCAGCGCTCCGGTCAGCACCTGTACCCGGCTTGCCCTCGGTCGGGCTGGCACGCTGTCCGTCAGCGTCGCGGCGACGCCGGCCTCTTCCAGGACCTGGACCAACCGCGAGGCATGCTGGGTCACCGCCACCACCGCGCCGCCTTGGGCGACCCTCTCGACCACATCGTCGGTAAAATGGGCAAGCCCCGCGCTCCGCTCAGGCAGCGCCTGCAACGCGTTCGGCGACTCTTCGGTGCCCCAGCGCTCCATGCTCACCATGGTTATGCCGGAAGCGTTCATTCTTTCGGTGATGCTAGCCCAATCCGTGGACGGCGATGGAAAACCGTGCGGCAGTTCACCGCGGTCCTGCCGGTTGCTCCGCTGTTGCTCGTACTTCGCCTCCTGCTCTTCTGCCTCCCCTGACAGCCGGTTGGGCCGGTCCGTCACGACTATGCTGTCTGCCGGAATGTAATCGGCCAGCGTGTGCCGGTTGAGGAATGCGTTGTAAAAGGCCAGCGTTTCCGGGTTCGGATCGGCAAGTAAATTACCCAGCTCTTCCTGGAATCTCGCGACGGTGGCGCCGTTGCAAGAGCTCAGGTCGATGCGGCTCCGGCGCTCGTCGAACCATTCGGCATCGCACAGACCGGGCAACTGTTCCCGCGCCGCCACGATGGCCACGCGCTCGGCGTCGCCCACGGACCGCTGGGACTCGGGATCGAATTGCCGAATCGTATCGATTTCGTCGTCCCACAACTCCACCCGGTAAGGCAAGTCAGCGTTGGTCGGATAAACATCCAGGATGCCTCCCCGCAGGCTGAAAGTGCCCGGGGTTTCGACCTGCGGTTCCCGCTGGTATCCCAGTTCGACCCAGGCGGCGAGCAGGGCATCAATCGACTCGATCCTCTGCCCTTTGGTCAATTCTCCGGCACCCTTCACGGTAGGGTGTCGGCCAAGCGCCAGCTCAGGAGGCAGCGTCAACCTGAGCGCCGAGGAGAGCGACGCCACAACCAGTGGTATCGCCCCATCGGCTTCGCTCGCGTCGTATCCTGCCAACGCCGCCAGCGCGGAAAGTCGCTGGTTACCCGAGCGCGCATCCACGGACAATCGCTCGAAGGGCAACACTTCGGGCTCGGGCAAGAGGTGAACTGCCGCGTCGTCACCAAGGTATTCCAACAGTTGGTCGTGAAGCCGCCTCGCGTCCTCCAGCCTGGGGGTGATGACCACCAGCGGTCGCTGCCGCAGTTGCCAAAGCGCGCCCACGTACACTGCCTGGTGGTCGCCGTCGATTGCCAGAGATCCTCGGGCGCCCGCCCGCTCCAGGTTGCGCAGATGCTGCCGCATCCTGGGTTGTGCTGCAAATACCGAAAGTAGTCCGGTTAACGCCATGATTCACCCAAGTACAAAAATTGTCATCCTAAACACGCCGATACGGGACTGACCGTGGGCCAGCCCCGCGCGAAAATTGTACGCTTGCGCGGCCCTCCTGTCCAAGCGCCGGCGTTGGCCGCCAAGATCAGAGTTGGCCGCCAAGATCAGAGTTGGCCGCCAAGATCAGAGTTGGCCGCCAAGATCAATCGATCGCCCAGAACACTCCTGCGTCGCGCCACCGAGACTGGCATTTGAAAACGCTGCGGGGAAACACCCGCGGTCAACCTCTCAAACCACCGCCGGGTGGCGCCACTGGCCAGCCGAAATGTCACGACCGTACCAAGTGATATAATTCACTAACCTCGCCCGTGTAAGCCCGGACCGTTGTGATGTCAGCCTCGCGGCATAATATTGAGCCCTCTACCATGCCGCTCCTTTGTGGCGAGTTTTCTCGCTCGTCTCCCTACCGCCGAATAGTGGTCAAGGCCGGCACCAGTGTGCTTACCGAAGCCTCCGGCAACGCCCTGGATATCGACGTGATGCGCGACCTGGTTTCCCAGATTGCCGAGCTCCAGACGGTCGACGAAACGCAAATGCTCCTGGTCACTTCAGGCGGGATCGCCGCCGGCCGTCAATCCGCTGCAGAAACCCCCGGCGCCCCCGCGATCCCCGACATACCGACCCGTCAGGTCTTCGCGGCCTTGGGCCAAAGTCGGCTGATGCGTATCTATGCTGACCTGTTCGCCCGCCACGAAATCAGTATCGCCCAAGTGTTGCTCACCCTTCACGACCTCTCCCAGCGACAGTCGTACCTCAACGTGCGCAACACCCTGTTGTCCCTCCTCGATCTTGGAGTTGTCCCCATCGTCAATGAGAACGACGTGGTGGCGACCGACGAGATCGGTGAGGTTTTCGGCGACAATGACCGCCTTTCCTCGCTCATCGCCGCCCTGATCGACGCTGACCTGCTCATCATCCTGTCCGACGTCGACGGTCTCTATACCGCCGACCCCGGCTCCGATCCCTCGGCCACCCGCATTGAAGCCGTGGACTTTGTCGACGACAGCGTTTTCGCCATGGCCGGCGAGCACCGGAACGCTTGGGCCCGCGGCGGAATGCCTACCAAGCTCCACGCGGCCCACCTGGTCACCACCTCAGGGATCGGCATGACGATCTGCCGAGGACGTAACCCCGAGTCCTTGTTGCGAGCAGCCCGAGGCGAGTCCGTTGGCACTTTCTTCAAACCGGCCCGAAGCAAACTTGAGGCGCGCAAGCGTTGGATGCTATCTCGGGTTGGCGACAGCGGTTGGGGCCAAGTCGTCGTCGACGATGGCGCGGTCGCTGCCCTCCGCCGTGGCGCGGTCAGCCTGCTCCCCGCCGGCGTCCGTAGCGTCGTGGGTGACTTCAGTCGAGGCGATATCATTTACGTGTCCGACTTGACCGATCAGCACGTCGCCTGTGGTATCGCAAATTATTCGGCGGCCGATGTGGGAAGGATCCGCGGAATGCGCTCCGACCGGATAGTCGACACCCTCGGATACCATTACGGCCAGGAAGTGATCCACCGTAACAACTTGGTCCTGATTTAACTGAGATCGCGCACCCGTGTCGGGAGAATCGAGATATGAACGCCGCCGACCGCCTCCGCCAGCAGGGCGCCGCCGCCCAGGCCGCATCGGGTTTGCTGGCGCGTACGCCCGCCGAAACTCGAAACCACGCCCTGGAAAGCATCGCCTCCGCGCTGGAGACCGAACAGGAATCGATTCTGGCGGCAAACGACGCCGACTATGGAGATGCCCAGACTGATGGCATCAACGATGCTCTCCTTGATCGCCTGCTGCTCACTCCCGAGCGACTGAACGGCATGGCCGCCGACGTCCGGAGGGTCGCTGCCCTCCACGATCCGGTTGGCGAACTCATCGAGCGCTTCACCCTTGAAAACGGCCTGGACGTCCAGAAGCGCCGCATTCCGCTGGGTGTGATCGCCAGCATCTACGAGAGCCGTCCCAACGTGACTACCGACATCGTCAGCCTCGCCCTCAAATCCGGCAATGCCTGCCTGTTGCGCGGCGGCAAAGAGACCCTAAGGTCGAACACTGCCCTGGTTTCCCTCGTGCACCGGGCCATCGGCGAAGCGGGTCTCTCCACCGATTGCGTCCAATTCGTTGATGACACCGACCGGTCCTTGGTCGACGTCATGTTACAAATGAACGACCAGATCAATTTGCTCGTGCCTCGCGGCGGTGCCGGTCTCATCAAATTCGTCGCCGAAAACGCGACCATGCCCGTTCTCACCGGCGGAATCGGTGTGTGCCACACCTACGTCGACCGCGACGCCGATGCCGACATGGCCGCCAACATCGTCTTCAACGCCAAGGTGCAGCGTCCCACAGTGTGTAACGCCCTGGACACCGTCCTGGTTCATTCCGAAGTAGCCGGGCGCTGCCTGCCCAAAATCGCCAGCCAACTGCACGGCGCCGGCGTCGAAATGCGGTGCGACCACCGTGCCCTGACCATCCTTGGTCCTGATACCGGGGTCAACGCCGTTCCCGCGCAATCGGACGACTGGGGCCGCGAATTCCTGGCGCTCATCGCCGCCGTCAAGGTGGTTGACAGCTTGGACGACGCCCTCGACCACATCCATACCTACGGCTCCGGCCATTCCGAGGCTATCGTCACCGGGGATGCGGCCGCGGCCGAGCGCTTCCTGGACGAGGTCGACGCTGCGGCGGTGTACCACAACACCAGCACCCGCTTTACAGATGGAGCGCAGTTTGGCTTCGGCGCGGAGGTTGGCATCAGCACGGAGAAGTTCCACGCGCGCGGGCCGCTGGGTGTCCGCGAGCTAACCTCCTACAAGTGGATCGTCCGCGGCGACGGACAGATCCGCGAGTGAGGGCCGATCCCATGCCGTTCGACTACGAACGTGAAGTCCGTACTTCCCAGTCAGAGGCCTTTCTCATCCTTGAAGGGGAAGAGCCGGTGGGACGCATTGATACGCATTTTATGCCCGGCCTGGCCCATGTTGCCATCGCCGTCAATGCCAACCTCACCGCCGAACAGATCGAGGAGATTTTGTCGGACATCGACGCGGATATGCTGAACACCGTGGGCACTGAGCACGACACTCACCACTTCCATGTGTTCCAGGGCAACGAAATTCGGGTGTTCAGCAACGCGGGCTACGATGATTACGCCGGCGGCAACGGCAATGGGCGCGGCCACGGTCCCGTCCCGCCACCAACTTCGGAGAACTAGCCTAAGTCCTGGCCTTGCTTCTGGACGTCTGTCCCAGCATTAATCGGCGGCCCGGTTGGTGGTTTTTCGGCTGAGTCGCGGACGATTAACCGCAACAACTGGACACCACGAATCTAACGGTTTGGTCCCCCAATAGCGCGTGGCATTTGGCCAGTGGTCCGAATCGTCGCGCATCGCGCCCGCTGCCTTGGAGAAGCCCCAGCACATTGCACGCTCAGCACCGGGATGTCCCGCTGGCGGGACCGCCGCCAGGCAACCAATTGCGCTGACGTTGAAAGAACCCGTCAGGCTAGACTTTGCGTTTCAGGGCACGCAGTACCGCGTCTTCCACACCCGTCGCGGTCAGACCGTTCTTTTCCATAAGTTCGTTTGCCGGCCCGGAGCTGGTGTAGCCGTGCAACGCTACCATTTCGATCGGCACGGGACAGTTCCTCGACGCGATGCCCGCGACCACGCTGCCCAACCCACCATGCACGTAATGCTCTTCGGCGGTCACTATTGCCCCGGTTTCCCGGGCCGCGGCGATGATGGTCGTTTCGTCCGCGGGAGCCAAGGTATGCAGGTTGATCACGCGAGCATCGATGCCTTGACCCGCCAAATTGTCCGCAGCGTCCAGCGCCGGAGCGACCAATGACCCCATGGCGATGATGGACACGTCGCTTCCGGGTTTCCTCACGTCCGCCGCGCCAATCTCGAACTTGTACCCGTTGTCGTGGACAATCTGGGTGGCCGCGCGCGGCAGCCGCACGTACGCCGGCCCATGCATGGACGCGATGGCTCGGACCGCCTGCTCCGTTTCCGGCGCGTCCGACGGCGTTATCACCGTGAACGACGGCAACGCGCACATGAGCGACAGGTCCTCAATGCCGTGAGCGGACATTCCGTCCTCGCCGGTCAGAATCCCGGCGTGGGTGCAAACCAGTTTGACGTTGAGCGACGGCTGAGACACCAGGACCCTCAGTTGGTCAAAGGGCCTGCCGGTCCCGAACACGCTGAAAGTGCTGACGAACGGTATCTTGCCGGCCGCGGCCAATCCGGCCGCCACTCCTATGATGTTCTGCTCCGCCGGTCCGAAGTCGAAAAACCGCTCCGGAAACTGGTCACGCCAGAGGTGAACAAACGTCGACACGTTCAGGTCACCGCCCAGCACCACGATGTCGGGGTGTTCGTCCGCCATCGTTAGCAGGGTCCGCCCGTAGGTTTCCCGCGTGGCCGCGGATGACCGTTGTGTCGCCATCACGCCAACTCCTTAAGCGCTGCTTCATACTCTTCGGCGTTGGGCGCCCGGCCGTGAAAGGCGGGGTTGTTTTCCATGAAACTGACGCCTTTGCCCTTCACGGTGTTCGCGATGATCGCGGTCGGCCCCGCTCCTGACGCGGAGTCCAGCGCGCGCAACACTTCAGCGTGCTCGTGTCCGTCGCACGTTACGACGTTCCAACCGAAGTCGCGCCACCGGTCTGCCAGGGGCTCCAAAGTCATTACTTCGTCGGTGAACCGGTCATTTTGTATCCGGTTACGGTCAATGATGGCGGTAAGGTTCGTCGCTCCGTGGTGCGCGGCCGACATCGCGGCCTCCCACACTTCGCCCTCCTGGCACTCACCGTCTCCCAGCAGCGCGAACACGCGATAATCCTTCCCGTCCAGACGAGACGCCAGGGCATGTCCGAGGGCGAACGACAGACCCATTCCCAAAGAGCCAGAGTTCATCTCCACCCCGGGAGTCTTCGGGTGGGCATGGCCCTGCAGCAACCCATCGGTCTTCCGGTAGGAGGAGAGTTCCTCGCGCCCAAAATACCCGGCCATCGCCAAGGTCACATAAAAGCCTGGCGATGCGTGTCCCTTGCTCAGGATAAACCGGTCGCGTTCCGACCATGCCGGGTTTTCCGCGTCATATCGCATTACGCCGAAATACAGCGCAACCAGGATGTCGATCTCCGACAGCGATCCGCCAGGGTGCCCGCTCCCGGCGCCGTATATCATCTCGAGGCTGTCGCGTCTCAATTGCAGGGACGTAGCCCGCATCTCCTCGACGGTTTGTAGCGGTTGGTTGACTACTGCCAATGCGTCACCTGCGATATAGAAAGGGATAATAATGCGAGCCGCCAAGATTATATTCCTGGCTTGTAACCCTGTCCATAAGCCCTACTCACTGCCCGTCGGAACCCCGTAGGCGGTTGGCCCGGCGCCGACCCTGCCCGACGTCGCTCGGCGTGATGACGTTGCATCACCTGTCTGCCCGTGTCCGCCGATCAAGGGCCGCGTTTCAGGCGGTCGGTCGGCACTTGGTATCTGCTACGGAGGAAGATGGTAATGAGCCGGGCTGAACGTCCGGGGCTGATAGCCTTACCAGATTACCTCACTCCATCCTGGCTTCACGGTATTGAGGAACCGCGCTGAAAGATCCTCCACAACTGTTGAGTGCCGGGCGCAGCCTGGAACCCAATTTCCTGCAGACGCTGGCGCGCGCCAGCGTGAGGTCTATACTGATCTCAAGATCCATCACCTGTCGCCCGGTGGGACGCCGCCGATGATTGTCGATAGCCACTGCCACATTCTCCCTCCCGATTTCGCCTCCCGTCACGATGAGTTGGCCGCGCGGGATGCCACCTACGCGGCGCTGTTCCCGGCACCGGGTGGCCGGATCGCCGACGCGGGACGACTTTTGCGCGATATGGACTCGGCCGGCGTCGACCACGCGGTGGCTTTGGGATTCGGGTGGACCAACTCTGCCCTGGCCGCTGAGGCTAATGATTATGTTATTCACGCAGCCAGTACCTACCCGGATCGAATAACCGCTTTCGTGTCGGTGAATCCGGCTTGGGGAGAAGCAGCCGTGCGGGAGGCGTCGCGTTGTCTCAACGCCGGTGCATCCGGCATCGGCGAGATTCATGCTGACAGCCAGCTATTCGACATCACCGACACGGACGTGTTGGACGCGCTGATGACGCTGTTGCGTTCCCGCGAAGCGCCAATAGTGTTTCATGCCTCCGAACCCGTCGGTCACCAGTACCCCGGCAAGGGTTCGTCGACTCCGGATCGGTTGGTCCAACTCGCGGCAAACTTCCCCGAAAACCAGATGGTATTCGCCCACATGGGCGGCGGCCTCCCGTTCTATGCCTCAATGCCCGAGGTCGCCGCCGTTCTGGAAAATGTTTGGTATGACACTGCGGCGCTTCCTTATCTCTACCGCCCGGCCGCTATCGCTGCCGCCGTCATGACGGCCGGACCCGACCGAATACTTTTCGGGACCGATTACCCGCTGCTGCGCCACCGTCGTGTGATCGACGATGTCCAATCTGCCAATCTGCCCCAAGATCAAACCGCCGCCATCATGGGTACCAATGCTGCGTTGTTGCTGAGTATCGGCGAAAAACCCACGGACACCCTCCCTGACTATCTGAGGCCTGGTTTGGACATAGTCCTCATCGGTCTCAACCCGTCGGTCCGTTCGGTCCAGGACGGCCACTATTTCGCCAACCCCCGCAATCGGTTCTGGTCAGCCTTGTCGGCCGCCGATCTCATCGGACGACCGGTGGGCCCGGAGGACGACTCTGCTTTGTTGGATCGCGGGATTGGTTTCACCGACGTGGTCAAGCGTCCAACACGCCAGGCGTCCGGCCTTTCTTCCGCGGACTACCGGCGGGACGCTCCCGTTCTTCGCGCAAAACTGCTGCGCCACGCGCCCCGCATCGCCTGTTTCCATGGCCTTACCGCCTACCGCGCTTACCTCCGCCACGGCGAGGGGATCAAGGACGCGGGCAACATCGAACTCGGGCGGCAGGACCTGTTCATCGGAGCCAGCCGTGTATTCGTGCTTCCCAACCCCAGCCCGGCCAACGCCAGGTATTCGCTGGACGATCTGGTGTTCTGGTACGTGGAGCTCAATCGGTGGCGCGTGGAGTTGGCTTCGTGACCTCTCGTTCGGAAACGCTTCGTACGTTCATCGCGCTGCCGTTGCCCGATGAGTGGGTCCGGCAATTGTCCGACACGATCGCGGAATTGAGCCGGGCATTGCCGTCCGACGTGCGTTGGGTATCTCCGACAGGCGTTCATTTGACCTTGAAATTCCTGGGGGCTACCGACTCGCGGATCGTGCCTGCAATCCTGGACGCCGTTGCCGAGAACTTCGCCGGCGCCAGTTGCCCCACGCTCTCCCTGTCCGATCTGGGAACCTTTCCGGCCGGCGGGAACCCTCGCGTGATCTGGACTGGAGTATCGGGCGGACCTGAAAGCCTGGACGATCTGAATCGGCGAGCGGAGCGCGCGGTCCACGGCCTCGGCTGGTCGATGGACAGCCGCCCGTTCCGACCCCACCTCACCCTGGGCCGGGTGCGGGACCGTGTCAACGCAAGGCAGCGCCAGGCCATACTCGATACCGTCGCAGCCACCCGGCTGCCGGTTATTCCCGGTTGGCGACCCGATACCGTTCGACTGTACCGAAGTGTACTCTCACCCCGAGGGGCCCAATATTCCAGCCTTGGAGAGGTGCAAATCTGATGGAAACCACCCTGGTCACAACCGTTCGCCCGGTGCCGCCCTACGACTTCGAACTGACCGCCGGTCAGCCCAATTATTCCCGCGACCAACAGTTCAAAACCGAAGACTACGTCGATGGTTCCTACGTCCGGCTCCTGGATTTCGGCGACAAAGTCGCCCTCGCCTCCGTGTGCTCAGTCGGTACCGTGGACCAGCCGGAGTTGTCATGCACGCTAACCGGGGAGGACCTGACTGACTCCGATGGCGACCGTGCCGCGAAACAAATCACCTGGCTTTTGGGCTGCGACCAGGACTTGCGGCCGTTTTACGATTCGGTGCCCGAGGACACGGTACTGGCGGACGTCGTCAAGGATTTCTACGGTTATCACAACACGCGAACCGCCTCGGTTTACGAGGCGCTGGTTCAGGCCGTCATGGGGCAACAGATCGCGACGAACGTTGCCCGGATCATTCGCAACCTGCTGGTTGAAACCTACGGCGTTCGCGGAACGGTTAGCGGTCGAGAGTGGTACGCCTTCCCGCGCGCCGAATCCCTGGCCACCGCCGAAGTTGATGATCTACGCCAACTCAAGCTCAGCTTCCGCAAAGCTGAGTACATTCAGGGTATCGCACGCGCAGCTCTGGAATCCGGCGACGGTTTTGAGGGCATGCACGAGCTTGAGGACGAGGAGGTCGTGAAGCGCATGGTGGCTCTGCGAGGGGTGGGGCAATGGACCGCGCAGTGGGTCTTGGTCCGTGCTCTGGCCAGGCCCGACGGGTTTCCCATCGGCGACCTGGCATTGCGCCGCACCGTCAGCAATCTGTACTTCGACGGAGCGGAGATCGACGACAAGCAACTGCTCACGTTCTCGGTACGCTGGTCCCCGTGGCGGTCCTACGCGACCTCGTACTTATTCGTGGCTCTCCGCACCGGCCGCGTCGCAAGTTCCTGAGGGGACGTGGCTAGCGCAGCATTCGCATCAACCCCTTGGGGTTATTGGAAAACTGCCGCATCAGACGTTGCGTTTGCTTGAACTGGTTGAGAACCCGGTTCACGTCCGCCGGGTTGGTCCCGCTGCCCAGCGCGATCCGGCGACGCCGACTGCCCTTGATTATGTCCGGTTTGTCCCGTTCTTCCATCGTCATTGACCGGATGATGGCTTCGGTTTTCTTCAGCTCCGACTCGTCCAACTGCCCCTGCATCTTCTTGGATTGCCGGCCCAATCCGGGCATCATTTCCATGACCGATGCCAGTCCGCCCATTTTTTGCACTCCCTGGATCTGGTCCAGGAAATCGTCCAACGTGAACGAGGCGGTCCGCATCTTGCGTTCAAGTTCGCGGGCCTTCTCTTCGTCGACCGCTTCCTGTGCGCGTTCAATCAGGGTCAGCACGTCGCCCATGGCCAGGATGCGGGAAGCCATCCGGTCCGGGTGGAATTGCTCCAGCGCGTCGTTCCGCTCGCCGGTGCCGACGAACTTGATTGGCACGCCGGTGACCCTGGTTATGGAAAGCGCCGCCCCACCTCGAGCGTCGCCGTCCATCTTGGAAAGGACCAGGCCGTCCAATCCCACGCGCCGGTGAAACTCTTCGGCTGCGTTCACCGCATCCTGTCCGGTCATGGAATCAACAACCAGGATAGTTTGGTGCGGAGAAACCGCGCGCTTCACTTCTTCCAGTTCAGCCATCAACTCGTCGTCGATGTGCAAACGCCCGCCGGTATCAACGATGGCCCATGTCAGCGCCAACTCGGCGGCCCGTCGGACCCCGGCCGTCGCCACCTGGGCCGGCGTTGACGATCCCGGATCTTCCGAGTACACGGGAATGTCCAACTGATTGCCCAGAGTTTGGAGTTGCGCGATGGCTGCCGGCCGTCGCAGGTCGGCCGCGATCAGCATTGCGCTATGTTGCTGGCGTTTCATGTGTAGCGCCAACTTGGCAGCCGTTGTGGTTTTGCCGGATCCCTGCAATCCGACCAGCATCAGCACGGAGGGCAACTGGCTGGCCGGGGTGAGGCGGTGGTCGCCCGCGCTCAACACATCGGTCAGCTCCTCGTGCACGATCTTGACCACCTGTTGACCAGGTGACAGGCTTTCCAGGACTTCGCCACTCAACGCCCGTTCTTTGACCGTTGCCACAAACTCCCGAGCGACCCGGAAGTTCACGTCGGCTTCCAGCAATGACCGGCGCACCTGCCCCAGGGCGTCGTCGATGTCCTTTTCGGTGAGACGGCCTTTGCCCTGCAAACGGCTGAAAATCCCGGTCAATCGGTCGGTTAAATTGTCAAACATGCCGGTACTCTCCCGTTTCGTCGCTCAATGTTCTACCGAGTTCCACCGACTGAGTGGATCACTCCCAGCGGAACGTCCGGTTGGCTATGACAAACGCTACCACAAGCCAGACGGCTAATCCCAGAAAGTTGGGCCATTGCATCAACACCGTGTCCCCTTCCACCGTCATGCCCCGGATAGCCTCCACCAAGTAGGTCAAGGGTAAGAAGTCGGTGATCCGCTGCAGGATGTCGGGAAGAACGTCGCGGGAAAAGAACACCCCGGAAAGGAACATCATGGGGAGCGATACGATGTTGGCCAGCGGCGCCGCCTGTTGCTCCGTGCGTGCCCACCCGGACACCGCGAACCCCATCGCCAGGAACACCGCCCCACCCATGGCAGCCGCCAGCAGCACGGCGAAAAAATTCCCGGCGAATTCCGCGCTGAACAGGAAAACCGCCACCGCAGCCAGGATCATGGTCTGGATCACCACGACTATCAGCCTGGTAATCACCTGGGCCACCAGCAGCGATGCGGGATCCAGGGGCGTCGCCAGCAACCTTCTCAGCACTCCTTCCCGTTTCATCGTCACGAAACTGAACGCCACGCTGAACAACCCTAACTGCATGATGGCCATGCCGATCACCCCGGGCATCAGGAAATCGATGTATCCCAGGTCGCGCGCCTCCACCGATTCTTCGGTCAGAGTAATGACCCGTTCAGCGCCGGTGATGGCGAAGTTCAGTTCGTCTACGGCGGATTGCGTGACCGTCAACCCCAGCCGCGCTTCGGTTTGCCGGCTCCCGTGGTACAAGGCGACGATCTGATTTTCGCTGTGAACGTCAGCCAGATCCACCGGCAACAGGATCACCAGATCCCGCTTTCCGTCTGCCAGCGCAGCGCGCTCATCCTCGGCGGAACCGGTCTCGATTCTCAGGGCGTCGATCTCGGACAGTCCGTCAATGAATTGTGACGAGGCCTCGTTGTCGGCGAGATCGACTATACCCAGGTCGACCTTACCGAGCTCTCCGAAGTTCAACAGCCCGAAGATCACCATGATGACCAGCGGCAAAAAGAACGTCCAGAACATCGCGGCGCGGTCCCGGGACCACATCTTGATCGACCACCAGGTGAGATAAACAGCCGGCTTCGCGAACATCCTAAAACTCCCGCAGCGACCGGCCGGTCAGGTCGAGAAATACGTCCTCCAGCGTAGCCAGTCGCACTTCCTGCTCGCGATGGAAACCTCGCGAGATCAGTTGGTCAATCAACTGCACGGGCGATGCCGAGACGATGATCTTGCCGTTATCCATCACCGCGACTCGGTCACACAACTCCTCGGCTTCTTCCATGTAGTGCGTGGTCAGCACCACGGTCCGCCCTTCCTGTTTCCAAGTTTTGGCCAAGTCCCAGATCAACCTTCGTGCCTGAGGATCCAGTCCGGTCGTCGGTTCGTCGAGGAACACAACGTCCGGGTTGTTGACCAACGAGGCAGCAATCGCGAACCGTTGTTTCTGCCCTCCGGAGAGCGTGCGAAAGGACGCCGATTTTCGTTCCGCCAGATCCACCGCTTCGAGGAGCGGGACCGGATCGACCTTGACGCGGTAAATGCTGCCCAGCATTTTGAGGAGCTCGGCCAGTTTCAGGTGCTCAAAGAAGGCGCTGCTCTGCAATTGTACGCCGACCAGTTGCTTTACCGCTTTGGGATTTTTACTCACGTCGATCCCGGCGACGGTTGCGCGCCCGCTGTCTGCGGAGCGCATTCCTTCAATAATTTCTATGGTCGTGGTCTTTCCCGACCCATTCGGGCCCAGCAGCGCGAATACCTCGCCGCGCTCCACTTCGAACGAAACGCCGTCAACCGCCTGAATGTCGCCGTATCGCTTTCGCAAATCCTCAACAACGATGACCGGACCGGTTTCTTTGGCGAATTTGGCGCTGGTTACAGACATCGTACGTTGAATTCCTCGACGAAAATTGTATCACTGGGAATCCGCTCTCTGTCCCCAGACTATTAGCGCGGCCGATGGCAACGCCGTCGCGCTCCGGTCAACTACGCGGTGATACAATCCGAAACACGATGATCCCGCTGAGGCTTTCGGTTCGCAACTTCCTTTGCTACCGAGACGATGTGGCGCCGTTGGACTTACGGGGGATACACGTGGCCTGTTTGTGCGGAGCCAACGGCCACGGAAAGTCTGCCCTGCTGGACGCCATGACCTGGTGTCTGTGGGGAAACGCCCGCACCGGTACTCAGAACCACAGCGATCTGATCGCGTATGGCGAATCGGAGTGCCGGGTCGAGTTGGACTTTTTGGCCCAGGGGCAGGCGCATCGCGCGATTCGCCGGCGTCGGCGGGCGGGCCAGGGCCGCACCGAGGTGGACCTGTTCATACTGGATGCCGCCGAACAGGCCCGGTCCATCAGCGGCAATTCAGTTCGGGAGACCAACTGGAAAATCCAGAACCTCGTCGGGATGGACTACAACACGTTCGTGAATACCGCGTTCCTGCTGCAGGGTCGATCAGATGAATTCACGCGCAAGACCCCGGCAGAGCGCAAAGCGGTCCTGTCGTCCGTCCTGGACCTGAGCCTCTACGAAAGCCTGCAAGCGTCGGCCGGCGCCCGAAGAGACAACTGGCGATCCGAAGTGGTGCGTACCGAGGGAGCCCTGGCCCAGAACCGCACCCTTCTAGAAGCCGTTCAAGACCCGACCGAAGAGCTCGGCGTAATAGCTTTGCGCTTACGTCGGCTTGCAGAAGAAATCGAACTAACTTCGGCCGAATCGGAACGGTTGCGCGACGCAGTCGCTGCATTGCGCCAAACACAGCGAGAAGCGGCTGCCGCTGTCAGTCGTAACGATAACCTGCGTGCCGATATCAAACACGCCGAAACTGCCGTCGCTGCCGTCTCCAAACGCATCGCGGACAGCCATGCATTGGAGGATCGTTCAGCCGAGATCTGTGCTGGCGCGCGGAATTTGGAAGTGGCCCAAGCCGATATGGGTCGCCTGCAAGCAGCCCGGACCGAATACGACGGACTGCGCGAACGTCGGAGCGAATTGCAGGCTGCAATTGACCGCGCGGCGGCGATGCTTAGCGCGGAAGCGACTCAGCTGCAAAAGCAAATCAACGATGTTCTGCGGCCGGCCGTTGACCGTTCCAGCAGCGTCGACGAGGAATTCCTGGCGCTGGCAGCGGGAGAATCGGCGCTCGCCGCAGACCAGACCGTGCTGGAGGCGGAGATGACTCAGTCCGCTGACCTGCAGCGCGAGATCGCCCTGGCGCGCGCGGATCTGGACCGTTGCATCGGAGAGGGCAAAGACCTGCGCGCCAAACAGATGGACATGCAGTCGGCGGACGCGTTGTGCCCGCTTTGCCGCACGCCGCTCAGCGCGGACGCTTGCGGCGATATTTCGGCGTGGTACGACACGGAGATCCAAGCCAAACTCACGCGTCACGATGAGATCAAGGGATCCTTGCTTGACTTGTCCGGGCGCCTGGAAGACCTGGAGTCCGGAATTTCTCACCGCAGCGCATCCCTCTCCCAGCGACAGCAACAGATCCAGCAACGACGTGGCCGGCTCGAGCAGGAGCGACGGCAATCCGACGAGGCTGCAACACAATTGTCAGCGTCGCTTCCTCGCTTGGATCGCTTGCAACAAAGGTTGTTTGATGATGATTTCGCCCGTGACGAACGCGATGCTGTGACCCAGTTGGACCTTGCGATCGTTGGGCTGAGTTACGGTGAACAGTCCTTACAGGACGCTACCGAGAGGGTCCGGTCTTTCCAACATTGGGATTCGGAGTTACGAAAACTCCAGGACGCCCGTGATCGCCGGCACGAGGACGAAACGGTTTTAGTGCAAACCAAGGATCGACTGGATCGTTTGCGCGCGGAGCTGAAAAGCGTTGCAGCAACGCTGGAGGAAGCGAGGAGCGCGGTCGTCGACCTGCCGGCCCGGGAGCGGGAAGCATCCGACGCCGATAAAGCGGTTGCCGGCCTCTTTGCCGAGCGGGACGCTCTCCTCGCTCGACAGGGGAGGTTGCACGGGGACGCGGAACGCCGGGTTTCTATCTCGAAGAGATCGAGGTGTTGGAACATCGTCGAACGTCCTCGGATACTGAGCAGGGTATCTATTCCGACCTAATCAACGCCTTCGGACGGAGCGGTGTCCCGGCCATGCTCATTGATGCCGCGGTTCCTCGAATTGAAACTGAAGCCAATCTGCTTCTGGGTCGGATGACGGATGGCCGACTGGCCGTCAAGTTGGAAACTCAGCGGGTGCGCCAGGCCGGCAACGTTGCTGAAACCCTGGATATCCTGGTCAGTGACGAACTGGGTTTGCGGAGTTATGATCTTTTCAGCGGTGGTGAGGCGTTCCGCATCAACCTGGCGCTCCGCATCGCTCTGTCCAAAGTTCTGGCCCAGCGCATGGGGCTGTCCCCTGCCCACGCTCTTCATCGACGAAGGTTTCGGTACCCAGGACGCCGCCGGCCGTGAGCGTATCGTGGATGCCATCGCGTCGATCCAGGAAGATTTCGAAAAGATCATCGTCATCACTCATCTTGACGAACTGAAAGATCTATTCCCCGTCAGGATCGAAGTGCTCAAAACCGCCGAGGGGTCGCAATTCTGGCTCAGTTGATCTCTGCCACATGATTACTGAGTAACGGCCTGCCCGGGAACACCTGTCCGCAAACCAAGGAGTGTCCGATGCTAACCGAAGCCCAGCGGCAATTTTTGTCGGCTAACCACGACGCCGCCTTGACTACTTTCCGCCGAAATGGCGCCGGCCAGATGAGTATCGTAACGTGCGGGTTGTACGGAGACGGAGTGGCGTTTACGACTACCGCAGATCGGGCGAAGCTCAGAAATCTTGCGCGTAACTCGCGCTGCACGATCCTGGTGGGTACGGGCGATTGGCGCAACTTCCTGGTTCTCGAAGGTGAAGCCCGGTTGGTCGGAACTGACAATGTGTCAGCCGATGAATACCGGGAGACCCTGCGGGACGTGTACCGGACCGCCGCCGGTGAGGAGCACTCCAACTGGCCGGAATACGACCAGGCGATGGTGAATGATAAGCGCTACGCGGTGCTGGTGACGCCATCGCACGTGTATGGAAGGGCCGACTAGACGAGGGAATCGGCCGGGGCGAGCCTGGGTTCACCCCGGCGCATGTGCCAAGTTGGGGTTCGACTCAGTCGGCGGCGAGCCCCTCAGCGCGACGAAGCGTTTCCACGTCGAAGGGGATGTCTGCATCCTGTCCGTTCAATGCGGACAGCACGCGCTCCCCCGACAACGGCAATTCTTTGACGCGCACCCCCACGGCGTCGTACACCGCGTTGGCGATGGCGGCCGGCGGTCCAAAACCGGGAGGTTCAGCCACTGCGCGCGCGCCAAAGGGTCCGTCGGGCGCCGGAACGTTGATCAGGACGTTCTCAAGTTCGGGAAGGTCAATCGCCAGCGGCATCAAGTAGGACGCGAAGGAAGGATTCCGGACGGCGCCCGTCTCGGGATCGAACTGCTGGTCTTCGGTCAGGGCGCGTCCGATCCCCTGGACTACCCCGCCATCGAGTTGGCCCTCGACAGCCATGGGGTTGATGGCCGTTCCCACGTCCTGTGCCTGTATGTAGCGGAGCACTTTGACCTGACCGGTTTGTCGGTCGACCTTGACTTCAGCGGCCTGGGCGGCAAACACCGGCGTGTACGGCATACTGGACAGTGAAGCAGTCCCGATAATCGGTCCGGCGCGCGATGTGATGCTCGCAGCGGCCAGTTGCGCAAACGTGAGGCCCTGCGGTTCGTTGTCCATGACGTAGATGCGGCCGTCTTCGCTGCCCAGGGCCTCCTCGGGGACACCCAGCCGCTCGGCAGCCAGCGCGGTAAGCTTTTGAACGGTTTCCTCCGCGGCCCGTAGCACCGCGGTGCCCTGGCTGTACACGATGCGGCTACCACCTGATTGTCCCGTGTAAGGAGCCAGGTCCGTGTCGCGTTTGGCAACGACAACCTTGTCCATTGGAATGCCCAGGGCCTCGGCCGCGATGGCTGCCAGGGAGGTATCGCTGCCTGAGATGTCCACCGAACCGGTCAGCAGGCTCACCGTTCCGTCGTCGTTGACGCTAATCGCGGCGGTGGAAGGTCCGCTGCCGCTCCTCCACTCGCATAGCGCCAACCCCAACCCGTGGCCATCTTCGAGGTCTCGCGGCCAGTCTATCCTGGCCTTGATCGCCTCGAGCGCTTCCATCAGTCCATTGGTCGGGACCACCGCCCCACTCACCGAGACATCGCCCTCTCGCAGGGCGTTCTGCACACGCAGATCGTATGGGGTCCATGCCCAACTCGTGGGCAATGCGATCCATGTGGGATTCCACGGCGAAGGTCATGTCGGCAACGCCTGATGCCCGATACGAGCCGACGTAGATCTTGTTGGTGTACACGCCGTAGGAGCGCAAGCGGAAGTTGGGCACGCGGTAGGCGCCGATACCGTGGCCGATACCGGAGTTCGGGCCCGCGCCCAGGTACGCGCCCACATCGAAGATGGTATACGCTTCACGGGCAACGATGGTGCCGTCCCGCATCACACCGGACCTCACGTAGTTCGTCACCGGCAGCCGCGGACCATTCATGGTGAACACTTCCTCGCGAGTATTCACCAACTTCACGGGCCTTCCCGTTTTCATCGCCAGTAGCGCGGGGAAAGCCTCGAACGCGAGCCGAAGCTTGGCGCCGAACCCACCGCCCAGTTCCATCGCGACCACTCGGATACGGGATACCGGGATTTCGAGCGCCCCGGCCAACGCCGCCCTGATCTGATACGGTCCCTGGGTGGACGCATAGACGACCAGCCGGCCGTTGGGCTCGACATCCGCCACGCAAGCCATCGGTTCCAGGAACCCCTGGTTGATCCCCTGCGAACGATATACGTCCTCGACCACCACGTCGGCATCCCTGAAGGCCTGATCAACATCGCCGCGGTCGGCGTCCAGCAGGGTGCTCACGTTGTGGCCGAGCGTGAACCCGTATCCCTCGTAACCCTCCAATTCCGGGTGGACCGTGGCCGCTTCAGATCCCATGGCGGACAGTGGGTTGACCACTGCCGGGAGGTCTTCGTACTCGACCTCGATCAGTGCAATGGCTTCTTGCGCGGTGGCTTCGTCGTCAGCCGCTACCGCTGCGATTGGCTCCCCGATGAAGTTGACGACCTCGCGTGGCATGACGTACCGGTCCCGCAAAGCTCCGGAACCGAACCGAACGTCCGGAAAATCCGTCCCGGTGATGACACACCTCACGCCCGGATGGGCGGCGGCTTTGCTGGTGTCCAACCTGACGATACGGGCATGACTGCGAGTGGCAGGCAAAAGCTTGCAGGCCAACATCCCCGGCAAATAAACGTCCGACGCGTAGGTGGCCCGCCCGGTGACTTTCTCATAAGCATCGACGCGAGGGTGATTTCGCTCCAAAACTTTGAACTGTGTTGACATTGAATTTGCCTCCATAGGTGTTGGAGCAGACCGCCTAGCGATTTTCTCTCATTTCCTGGGCTGCGGCCATGACGGCCTCGATCACGCGCGCGTAACCGGTGCACCGGCACAAGTTGCCGCCGATGGCGAACCGCACATCCTCTTCCGTAGGGTTTGGATTGTCTTGCAAGAACCCGGTGGCTGACATTATCAGCCCTGGAATACAGAACCCGCACTGCAACCCACCGTGCTCCACGAACGCTTTCTGCACGGGACTGAGGTTGTCCACGCCAGCCAGACCTTCAATGGTAGTGATGGGCGAGCCGTGGGCGCTGTGGGCCAATACCAGGCATGAAGTAACCGGCTTGCCGTCCATCAGTACGGTGCAGGCTCCGCAGTCCCCTTCGTCGCAGCCTTTTTTGGCGCCGGTCAATTGCGCTTCGTCGCGCAGGCAGTCCAACAGGGAATAGTAAGGTTCCACCAACATCAGCCGGCTCTCGCCGTTGATTGTCAGAGTGAGCGGCTGTTTCATGACGTTAACCTCGTGGGCCGGCTACCATGCGGTTTGCACGGCCAAGCGCCGAATATCTTCAAAATCGGGGATACCGCCGGCGGCAGCAGCAGCAGCGTATCGCAGGGTGCGCTCCGTGAGAACCTGTGCGATCTGCCGGCGGTATTCCGCTCCGCTCCGCACATCAGCGATGGGGCTGGAAGCCTGGCCGGCCAGCCGCGCTGCTTCTGATATGTTTTCTTCAGTAGGGATTTGACCCAGCAAACGTCCCTCAGCACCGTGGGCTCGCATCGGCGTCGGAGCAACAGCTCCCAGGGCGATCCGCACCGAGGAGCACGCGCCGTCGGAGCCGACGCTCACCACGGAGGCAGCGCCCACCGTCGATATGTCCATGGCGCCTCGAGGGCTGTGCTTGATGTACAAGCCGCCGGAATTCGGGGCCGGCGTTGGGAGCCGAAGCTCGGTCATGATCTCTCCGGCCGCGAGCGCGGTTTGACCCGGGCCGACGAAAACGTCGGTCAACGGCAGCCAACGTTCGCCGCCGGAACTGACCACACGACACTGGGCATCGTACGCCAGGAGCGCCGGCAAGGTATCCCCCGCCGGCGAGGCATTGCAAACGTTGCCAACGACGGTGGCCAGATTGCGGACCTGTACGCCGGCGAACGCGGTCGCCCCGGCAGCCAACGCGGGTATCGCGTGCGGACGGTGGCGCTCCGCTCAATTTCCTGCACGGTGGCCATAGCGCCGATGGACAGACCGTCGTCGTCGTTGAAGCGGATACCGTCCAACCCCGGAACGTGCTGCATGCAGACGACCATCTCGGGTCTCCACGAACCGGTGCGCCATCGGACCAGGAAATCCGTGCTGCCGGCGACGAGCCGCGCCCGGGTTTCCGTGCTTCTCCAACATCTCGAGCGCCTCATCCAATGAGTGCGGCTCCAGGTAGTCGAAACGAGCCATCGCAGCCCTCCCCCGCCGATTCCGGTAACACGCACAGTCCGTAAAGGGACGATGCCGTTCCGCGTCGGCCTGCGGCGATTATATGGCGGGCCGAAAATGCGGTCAACGAACGCCAAACGGGAATCAATTGGGGCGGAAACATTCCGCCCCAATGAAACGCCTCACCGAAATGAAGCGGTATTTCCGGTAGGCCTTCAGTGGCTGCCGTTGCCGTAAGGCTCGATCAGCACGCGGAGCGTACCGTCGTTCTCCTTGCGCTGGGTCAACAGCCGGTGACCTGCCTGCTCAGCCCAGTAGACCACGTCGTAAATGTTCAGAGCGTCGTGGAGGATGGCTTCGATGAAGGAAGTACGGTCGTATTCCATCTGACGGCTCAAAGCCGCGATGACACCGGCGCAGTTCTTGCCGCGGCCGTCGATCACCGTCCAACCGCTGCCGTGGCCATTGCCATTTCCGCCCGGGGTCGCGCCCACAGGAGCCCGAACGTCGATCAAGCCACTCTTACGGAGATCCAATTGCTCCTTGAAGTAAGCGACCGCCTCCCAAGCCACGGCACGGTCACGCTCGCCGCTGGAACATACGGCGACCGCGTACCCCGACGATGTCTGGGTTAATGCGCGCCAATTCGTCCAAATTGTCCAGCTTGAGGTGTCCGCTGAGAGCGGTGCTCAACCCGGCCTGCTTGGCCTCCATGACCATGTCCCGCAACACGGGTTCCGGCATGAAGTCGAAGAGGTTTCTGCCGTCCTTGGTGAGAGTGTCGATCAAAAAGCCGTCGCACTCGCCGTCCATCGCCAATTTGACCATGAGGTGGGGATCCAGGCCGCCGTCGAAGAGCAGGTTGTCAGCGAAAAGCGAGCCGATAAGCTTGGTTTCGGAGTTGCCAATGGCAGCGCGGGATTCTTGCAGGACCTCGACCGCCATCTCGTAGTCTGCAACCCGGAAGCCCACTTTTACGGAAGTGGCGTCAAGTAAGGCTGCGGCGTGAACGGCCATCGCCACGGTGCCGGGCTGGTTGGGCACCACACCCAAAGTGACGCTGACATGCTTTTCCGCAGGGATACGGTCGCGGACTTCCCGGACGAGGGTCGGATGACCAGAACCAACCAGGGCTTCCTGGAGGTTTTTGACGTCGATGATGTCGGCTCCGCCGCGGTCCGCCTCCAACGCCTCCGCCATGTTCTGTACGCTGACCAGCAGCATCATGCCGGATTCGGAAAGCCCGCTTCGGCCGTCGCGCACGCCGTTTCCGTTGAGCCTGGGCGCGTGGGCGCGACCGTGAATAACCTCGCGGTCCGGCGCAGTCGGGGCGGCAGCGCGTGGCAACAAGGGCTCCAACTCGCTCCACAACTGGGCCTTCTCATCCGGGGCCAAGTCCTGCAACGGAGCGCGGACGCTCCCGCCGGCCATGCCCATCATCTCTCCCCATGCCTTGCACATGGCCACGGGCAGCGCGCCTCCACTCTTTTTCATCGTACCGCCCCACCATTTGTCGGACAGCGCCTTGATGTCTTTCAAATAGCGGTTGTAGAAGTCGGTATCGAAGTCCCCAGCGGTCGCGCGATCTATGAACTGGGTGTAGTAGTTGTGCCGCGGCGTGTCGAACCTCCAGTCGGAGGTGTTGGCGAACATCACCTGCTGGCGGAATCCCAGTTCCTGCGCCTTGTGGAAAATCCATTCATCCGGGGTGCTGATAATGGCGTCGCGGCCGACCAGGAGATGGGTTTCAATGGAAATCTGCTGATTGAAGCTGGCCTCTTTGACGCCGACGACGTTGGGGATGGCGCACAAACGCTTCAATCCCTGCGGACTGATGGTGATACCAAATTGCGGCGAGTTGTAGAACATCATCGCCAGTTCGGTGTTTTCAGCGACCTGGCGTACGAAGTCGACCACCTGGTCCTCGGTCTTCGTGACCATGTAAGACGGGGCAATAATCAGCAGGTCGAAGCCCCGACGCTCGGCGTGCCGGGCCAGGGAAATGCTTTCCGGCAGCGAGGTGTCAGTCACATGGGCACCGATGAGCCAATGACCCGCAGCCTCGTCAGCCACCGTGTCCATCACGGATCGGCGCTCGCTTTCGGTCAAGCTCCAGAATTCGCCCATGTTCCAGGTGCAACCGCCGCCGCGCACGCCCAAGCTTTGAACGTGGCGAACGTTCCGGCGGAGACCTTCAGTGTCTACCTGGTTGTCCGGCGTGAAGGGCGTAACCAAGGTGGTCCATTGCCCTTTCAAGGTTTGCCAGGCCCATTCCTGCGCTTCGTGCTTGCGGTAACCGGCCATGATAGAAGCCTCCAACGACAATTGCCCAAACTTGCTTACCGACAACGCGGAAAGCCGGCAACGTGTGTGACGGACAGGCCCGCTCGGCGGCACACAGTTTACGGGCCGACTTGCCGCGCCGTCAACAAAAGGGGGCCGGTACAAGGCGCCGGGGAACGTGTCCGCGAAGGCGTTTCTCGCCAAACGCAACAGCCCTATTTTCGGCTCCGTGGTTTCCGCCGCATTGCGCGGGCCGACATCGGCGACAGGTTTGAGGGTATCCGTCCAGGTTTGGCGAGACTTGGATCCGAGATCGGCGGACAGGCAGAGCCGGCCACCTTTACCCGGCCGGTTGGCACGTCGGGCAATACCACGAACTGCGGCCCCGCACCCGTATCATCTGGACCGAACCCTGGCATTTCGGGCACAGTTCGGCGGCCGACCTCGGGACTGACCACGGGGAGAGCGCGACGGGAGGGTCAGGCCATTCGGCGTCCCGGGCGGCAGCATAAGCGGCGACTGAGGTAGATAGAGCCCGAACAATCGCGTCGTGCAGGGACGGCAATTCTTGGTCGGTCAACCCGTTAGCTGAGCGCTCGGGGTGTATCCCTGACAAAAACAGGGCTTCGTCGGCATAGAGATTGCCCAAGCCGGCGATAACGGACTGATCCAGCAATACGGCTTTAATTGGAGACCTGCGGCTGGTCAGGGCTGCAGCAAGCACAGCAACGGTGAAGTCCGGCTCCAGCGGCTCGGCGCCCATTTTGCGCATGGCGTCGGCCGGGTCGGGCAGCAACCACAAATGTCCGAACTTGCGCGGGTCAATGAAACGCATTTCACGGCCGTCGTCCAGCGGGAAGATGTGCCGGACCATCGGTGGCGGGTCGCGCCGGGCGTCGTGGATGCGCAAACTGCCCGTCATACCCAAGTGTAGAACCAAGAATTGATCATCGTCCAAAGGCGCGATCAGGTACTTGCCGCGTCGCAACAGGTCGGTTACGAATCGCCCGGCGACGCCCTCGATGAACTCGCCGACTGACGGCCGGCGGACCGTCTTGCGCCAGGTGATTTCCGGCGCCGAGAAACGGTGACCGACCAGACCGCTACGGAGGAGGTACTGACGAGTGTTTTCGACCTCGGGGAGTTCGGGCATGCCGGGTTAAACGTCAGTCAGACGACGCACACCGAGGGTGACCTCCATGCCCTCGATCTGGGCGGTCTCAGATTTGGCAGCGTCCTCAGCAACCGTGGCAAGCAAGTCGTCACTCAGGGTTTCCTGCTTGATGTAGTCTCCGTGGACGGTCATCACACGCGCAATTTCGTCGGGTCCGTCGTAGTAAGCGATGATACGGTCGGTGATTTCGAAACGCGCATTCTTGCGTAGATTTTGGATCCGGTGAGCGAGTTCGCGCGCCAGACCCTCGTCGGCCAATTCCGGGGTGATGCGAGCGTCCACCGCCACCATGTAGCCTGATTCCATTGCCGCTGAATACCCATCTACTGAAACCACCGCATCCCCGTCATCGGTGGCTAGCTCCTGGGCCCGAACATACAGGTCCCCGTAGCCGTCGGCCGCCCGCAACTCCTTGATATTCAGTTCTTCAAGGATCTGCGGACGCACCTGGCTCAGGTATTCCGCCTCAGCGTCGGTCCGGGTCTTGACCACAACTTCGGCCAGAGGTTGGCGGACCTTCAGTCCGGCTTTGCTCCGAGCCGCACGGCCCATGCTGGAAACGCGTATCGCCAGGCGGGTCGCTTCCATGATGGGACCGTCGATCAGGGCGGTGTCCGCCACCGGATAGGCAGAGAGATGGACGCTATCGGGCGCGTGAGTTTCGTAGCGAAGTTCCAGGTTGCGGTACATCTGCTCGGATACGAAGGGAGCCAATGGCGCCATAAGCCGAGCTACCGTGGTCAAACAACGGTAGAGGGTAGCGTAGGCCCCGAGTTTGTCCGCGTCGTTCTCTGACTTCCAGAAGCGGCGGCGCGAACGGCGGACGTACCAGTTGGACAGCACGTCGATGAACTCGGCAAGCCGGCGTCCGGCGTCGGTCGGGTTGTAATTGTCCAGGTGATCGTCCACGACCTGAACCAATTGGTTGAGTTCCGCCAGGATCCAGCGGTCGAGTTCGGCTTCAGGGCGCCAACCTTCCGGAATTTGGGACGGCTCGAATTCGTCGATGTTCGCGTAGTTGGTGAAAAAGGAGTAGACGTTCCAAAGGGTCAGCAACACCTGGCGCAGGGTTTGCTGGACCAAACGGTCGGAGAAGCGCCGGGGTTCACCGGGATGGGATGCGGTGAAAAGATACCAGCGCAAAGCGTCGGCGCCATGGGTATCGAGGATGGTGTCGGGCTGAACGATGTTGCCAAGCCGCTTACTCATCTTGCGGCCGCGTCCATCCAGGATCAGGCCGAGGCAGATTACGTTGCGGTAAGCCAAGTCGTCGTTGAGCAATGTTGACAGGGCGTGGAGGCTGTAGAACCAGCCGCGGGTCTGGTCCACCGCTTCACAGATGTAGTCAGCCGGCAGGCGGCCGTCGTTGTCGATTTCGGGATTTTCGAAAGGGTAATGCCATTGGGCATAGGGCATCATGCCGGAGTCGAACCATGCGTCCGCTACCTCCGGGATGCGACGCATGACGCCGGAGCACTGGGAACATGGCCAGGCAATGTCGTCCACGTAGGGCCGATGCAAGTCGAGATCGCCCACGTCAATCGAAGCGAGGTCAGACAACTCGGCGAGGCTGCCGACGCACCGGGTGGACTGGCACCCGTCGCAACGCCAGATGGGGATGGGGGTGCCCCAGAACCGTTCCCGCGACAGTGACCAGTCAACGTTGTTTCGGAGCCACTCCCCGAACCTGCCTTCCCGAATATGTTCCGGGTACCAATGGATCTCGCCATTGATGTCAACGAGGCGATCTTTCACGGCGGTGGTGCGGATGTACCAACTGTCCTTGGCGTAGTAGAGCAACGGCGTGTCGCACCGCCAACAAAACGGGTAGGTATGGCGGTAGACTCCTTGGTGATAGAGCAAACCGCGACTGTCGAGGTCGGCGGCGATCTCAGGGTCCGCGTCTTTGACGAACTTGCCGGCGAAGGGATAAGAGCCGGTCACAATCCCCTGGAGGTCCACCGGCTGGATGAAGGCCAACCCCCGCTCGCGGCCGAGAGCCAGGTCCTCGTCACCAAACGCGGGTGCGATGTGGACAATGCCGCTGCCATCATCCATGCTCACGAAATCGGCGGCGACGACATGCGGGGAGTACGAATCGGTGTCCTCCAGCTGGGTCACGCCATCGCGGCGGACGAACTGCTGGATGCCGGAACCAAATTCAGCGGCGTCGTATAAGGGTCGGTACGAATGTCCGACCAGTTCACTGCCCAGTCGGGTTTCGACGACGGAGTATTCGTCGTGCAGGACCTTGAGCAATGCGGTTGCCAGGATGAGCTGATGATCTGCCACTGAGACGACCGAATACTCTGCATCGGGGTCTACCGCCAGGGCGGTGTTGCCGGGTAGGGTCCACGGAGTCGTGGTCCAGGCGAGGAAATAAGTCGGCGCGTCGCCGGGCCAGGCGGCAGCTTCAAATTTGATGAAAACCGATGGATCGGGAGTGTTTTCGCGGTAGCCGAGGGCCACCTCATGGGAGGAAAGGCTGGACACGCAGCGGGGGCAATGGGGGGTGCCGCGCCGGTCCTGGTACAGGAGCCCGCGATCCCACAACTGTTTGAGAATCCACCAGCCGGTTTCGATGTAGTCGTTTTCCAGCGTTACGTAGGGATCGTGCATATCGACCCAATAGCCGATGCGGTCGGTCATCACTTCCCAGTCTTTGACGTATCTGAACACGCTTTCCCGACAGCGCTGGTTGAACTCGGCAATGCCGTATTCCTCGATCTCGCGCTTGGAAGCCAAGCCGAGTTCCTTTTCAATTTCCAGCTCGACGGGCAGCCCGTGCGTATCCCATCCACCCTTGCGGATGACCCGGCAACCTTTCATGGTGCGATACCGTGAGATTACATCCTTAAACACGCGGGCCAAAACGTGGTGAATGCCGGGGCTCCCGTTGGCAGTGGGCGGACCCTCATACATCATGAAGAGTGGAGCGTCCGGGACGGTCGTCCACGGACCGACGGAACACATCGCGTTCCTTCCAATACTGGAGGATCTCGGCATCGAGTTCCGGAAAACTGACCCGGCTGGAAACCACGTCAAATCCTGGCATGGCTGAATTACCTCATCGTAGGTTGCGAATTGGTGATCGCACTGGCTGAACACCCCAAAAACCCGCCTGAACCCCGATTATAGCGCAGGGGGGATTTCACCAATACGCGTGAAAATGATGCAACGGACCGTGTCCGTGGCCAATCGGGTACGACGCGCGAATGGCGGCGGTCACGTAGTCTTTCGCCCGTGCGACCGCGGCGGGCGTGTCCAGTCCGTGGGCCAGACCGGCGGCTATCGCCGAGGCAAAGGTGCAACCGGTCCCGTGCGTGTTCGTCGAAGGGATCCGCTCGGTGGTGAACTCCAGGAATTCGTGGCCGTCGTAGAGAACATCGGTGGGTGGGCCGTCGCGGTGGCCGCCCTTGATGACGACGGAGCGAGCGCCCATGGCCACGATGCGGATTGCCGCCTCGCGGACATCATCGTCGGATTGGACGGGGCGACCTGTCAAATCTTCGGCTTCCGGTATGTTGGGCGTCACCACCGCTGCCAGCGGGATCAGGGAGCTACAGATGGAATGGATGGCCTCTTCGCGGAGGAGACGGTCGCCGCTCTTGGCGACCATGACGGGATCAACCACGAGGTTGACGACGCCGTGACGTCGGATGGCCTCGGCCACCGTTTCCACGATCTCGCTCGAGGACAACATGCCGGTCTTGACCGCATCGGCTCCGATGTCCGTCATTACCGCGTCAATTTGAGCGGCGATGATGTCAGTGGGCACCTCGTGCACCGCGCTGACACCCACGGTGTTCTGGGCGGTGATCGCGGTCAGGGTAGAAGTGCCAAACACACCCAGAGCGGAAAAGGTTTTCAAATCCGCCTGGATACCCGCACCGCCCCCGGAGTCGGAGCCGGCGATGGTCATCACGGTTGGTGGACGCGCGTCGGACACGAAAGGTTCCGCCCCTGGTCTCGGGTTCGTTTAGTCAGGTTCGTCGGGCAACCGCCAGGAGTCATCGCCTTCCTGGCCGGATTCGTCGGGGCCGTCGGGGACGGCAAGCGCTACCGCAACGTCCCGTAGCATACTCGTGTGCTCTTCGTCTGACAGAACACCGATGGGCAACGCCGGTAGGGTTTCGATGTTCAAGCCGGCGCGCACCCCCAAATCCAGCGATAACCTGGCGGCAGACTGGTTGTCCTCAGCTTCGGTGATGATGACGAAATCATAGCGTCCCAATACCGCGTATTGAGTGAGGACCTTGCTGGATGGCGTCTCCGAATCGTTTGCGGAGTCGCTCAGCAGATCCGGATTGTCCTGGCCCATCCGCCGACCGCGGCCCGTAAAGCTGGCGAGCATTATGTATAGAGGCATCGCAGGGTTCCTGATTATCGACGTGCACTTTTCAAAAGAAGAGGTACCGCTGACAAGTATATCATCGGTGAACCCGGCAACCGCGTGGACGCGGATAAGAGGCGATGCTATCATCCCGGCCAAACACGGCAATCTGCGGTGGCCCAGGAGGCAACAATGGACATCGGTTTGAACATGTCAATTTCGACCAATTCGATCGACGTGGCGGACATCGCCGCGAGGGCAGAACATGCCGGGTTCGAGTCCATATGGTTGCCCGAGCACCCGGTAATGCCCGTAAACCCGGTGTCCAAATACCCGGGGTCACCGGACGGATCCATCCCTCCTTCTATGGCCGACATGGGCGATCCATACATCGGGCTGGCCAGGGCATCGGCGGTAACGACCCGGATCAAACTGGGTACAGGGATAACTTTGATTCCAGAGCGCAACCCGTTGGTTCTGGCCGGTGCAATATCTACGCTGGACAGATTTTCAGGGGGACGTTTCATCCTGGGGATCGGAACGGGATGGCTGCGGGAGGAAACCGAAATCATGGGTGGCGACTTCGATCACCGATGGACACAAGCCCGCGAAGCCATCGAGGTGATGCGCGCGCTTTGGACACAGGACTCCGCCGAATACCACGGGCAGCACTACGATTTCCCGCCGGTCCAGTGCAACCCGAAACCCGCCCAGGAAGGCGGCCCGCCGGTGCTTTTGGGAGGGAACGCACGGAACGTGTTTCGCCGGGTCGCCCGATGGGGAGACGGGTGGATGCCTACGGCGGCCAGTCCCGATCAAATTGCCGCAGGAAAGGCTGCCATCGAAGAACTTGCCGAAGCGTCGGGCAGAGATCCGTCTGGCATCGACATCACAGTCTTTGGGCAGGCGGCTGACCGAGACATGATTTCCCGGTTTGAAGCCGCAGGCGCAAACCGCGTGATCATACGGATCGGCGACACGACGGACGCGAGCGCGCTGGACGAAATTGACAGGATCGCGGAGGCGGTAATGTAGCCTCGCGTCACACCCGCCGATGACGTAACGGCCGTGCCGGTAGCCGCTCGCCCAGGGTGGAACACCGGCACGGCATTATTATTGTTATCTCGTACGTTGATACATTGCCAGACACTATATTATATATTCGCAGTTCCGATGGAAGCGTATTGCCATGTCGTAACCGCGTCAGATGATAATGAGGGTGATCCGTTTTTTATTTACGGTAAACGAGATTTTTGAGCTACATTATTCTGAAATACGTATAAAACATGACAGATTGCATGTTTGACTAGTCTTACCCATTTTCCATATATTGGCTGCGCTGCTGCGTGGCCCGGACCGTCGATTTCCGACGCCGGCTGCGTTCAACGTATCCGAACCGCATGGGGATTTGGAGAAAGATCATGTCAATCCGACGGCACTTGAAATTTCCGGGAATCCTTTTGATCACGATGTTGGTTACAGCCGCATTCATTGTCGGGTGCGGTGGAGCGGAGGAACCTACGGCCCCGGCTGTAGAGCAGGCATCCGCGGCTCCGACGGACACGCCCGTGCCTCGCGCCACCAACACCCCGGCAGCGGCCGGCGCCCTTCCCACCCCGACGCAGCGCGCGTCCGTGCTGCAGGCTACGCCCAGGCCAACCCTGGCTCCTCAAACAGAAGGGGAGTTGGTGACCGACCGGCTGATCGTGGTCGCCGACCCGCCATCTCTGGAGTCAATGCTGGACTGTGAAGTTACCGGCTCGGGGGTCCTCAACTACAGGATGTCTGCCGAGTGGATGGTGGACGCCAGCCGATTCGACGGGTCGTACGAACCCATGTTGGCCACGGAATGGGGCATCAGCGCCGATGGGCGGACATGGAACTTCAAGCTGAGACAGGGAGTGCGCTGGCACGACGACTGGGGTGAATTCACCGCCAAGGATGTGAAGCACTCCATGGCGTACTACACGAACCCGGATTGCCGTGCATCGTATTCGGACTATTTCCGCAGCGACCCAGGCGGGGACGTGGAAATTGTCAATGATTATGAAGTCAACATCCACATGAAACGTCGGCCGGCCGTGGATTTTGTCTACTGGTACTCAGGCTACCGTGGGATCCCCCACAGCAGCAAAGCCCAATGGGACCAGTCGTGCCCGAATGGCGAAGCCGATTACGGGGACAATGAAGCTGGTCTCCCGTTGGGATACTGCATACAGAGCCGGGACGCGGTGGCTGAGAAATCGGCACGCACCGGCCCCTACGAATATGTGAGCTTTGAAGAGGGCGTCGGTTGGGAATGGCGGCGGGTTGACTACGACCACTGGCGCGTAAATTCTGATTTCGCCGAGATTGAGATCAAGGACGTTCGCGAGTCGGCGACCCGCTTGGCCATCATGCAAGCTCGGGAGGCGCACATCGCGACTATCAACCGGGCCTTGATTCAGGACGCCATTGATGACGGGCTGGAGGCCGTGGACAGTTCAGTGAGGTCCATAACGGCTTTCGCACTGTTCGGCGGGATGTACTTCTCGACCGGCGTGAAAGGCGTGCCGACCGACCTTTCCGCGGAAGAACAATCGGACATCAGATCGAGTTACGACATCGTAGCCGCCAGGGACGAGAAAATGCCCTGGAACGAGCCCGGTGAAAATGGGAGGCTGGTTCGAATGGCCATGAATAAGGCCATTGACCGTGGCCAAATCAACGACGCTATCTATCAAGGCGTTGGCGGGCGACAATGGGTAGCCACCTTGGTTCCTGATTTCCCGGGCGGATTCAACGCGGATTGGGAAGACAAGTGGGAAGAACTCTACGGATATGATCCTGAAAAGGCTCGTGAGTTGCTGGTCGAAGCCGGCTATCCCAATGGGTTCTCGTTCCGCGTTCCGGTGTTCGTGCTGGGCGGGGGTCCCGGAATTGCCGGACCAGATGGAAGCGATGGCCAAGTTCTGGTCTGAAATTGGCTTGGAACCGCAGCTCGACCCCATTGAGTTCTCCAACTGGCGCAACAATTACCGGGGACTTGACACCGACTGTTGCGTCTACGGGTTCCGCGGACCGGCGGCACCCATCGACACGCGCGTCCACTTCTACTTCAGTTCCGAGCGTTTCTTCAGGGCCTACACCAGCGACGATATCCAAGAGCACAAGAACAAGGCACTGCGAGCCCTGAATGAAGCCGACGCAACAACGGACTGGCAAAAAGTTTCGGACGAAATTTTCTACGAAGTCGGGACTATTCCTGGGTGGACCATGCCGATCAGCGCAACCATCGATCCGGATGTGGTGGCCGAGTATGTCTTCCTGGGGCCGAACCAGGGAAGTTTCATCTACTTGGAATACGTGAAGGGCGTACGTGAATAGCGCCTACCGGCAATTGATGGACGAACCATTGACCCCTGACGCTGCGCCAAGGCTGTGGCGTCAGGGGTCGTGCAGCGCATCACTCTGAACAATCAACCCGTGAGATGCACAGCAGCACGGCGATTTAATTGTCGCTGATGCCCAGCCGCATACCGATCGGGGCAACCAGTTCCAACCGGTCGCGAACCTAGAGGGAGAACATGTCAATCAGACCGCAATTGAAACTTCCGGTAATCGCCTTAGTCACAACCTTGGCCCTCACGACTTTCATGGTGGCGTGTGGCGGGGCTGAGGAGACTACCGCCCCGGTTTCGCAGGCAACTGCGGCTCCTCAGGTGGACGCACCCACCAACACTCCGGTGGTGCGGGCGACCAATACGCCGGCAGCAAGCGGCGCCCTACCCACCCCGACGCAGCGCGCGTCCGTGCTCCAGGCTACGCCCAGGCCAACTGCCGTGCCAACCCAACAGGAAGGAGAGTTGGTTACGGACCGGCTCGTCATTGTGCTGGATCCACCGTCACTGGAATCGATGTTGGACTGCGAGGTGACCGGTTCGGGCGTGGTGAATTACCGGATGTCCATGGAATTCATGGTCGACGCGAATCGTTATGACGGTGAGTACGAACCGACGCTGGCTACGGAATGGAGCATTTCAGATGATGGAATGATCTGGAATTTCAAACTGCGCCAGGGCGTGCAATGGCATGACGATTGGGGCGAGTTCACCGCCCGGGATGTGCAACATTCTCTTGCCTACTACACCAATCCCGAATGTCGTGCTTCCTATTCGGACTATTTCCGGTCCAATCCGGGTGCGGCTGTGGAAGTGGTGAACGACTACGAGTTGAACATGGCCATGCAGAAGCGCCCCGCCGTGGACTTTGTCTATTGGCTCTCCGGCTTCCGCGGCATGCCCATCAGCAGCAAGGCCCAGTGGGACCAATCCTGCCCTAATGGTCAGGCAGACTATGGAAACAACGCAGCAGGCCTTGACTTGGGTTACTGCCTGGAGAGCCGGGACCTTGTGGCGGAAAAATCAGCTCGAACCGGCCCCTACGAATACGTGAGCTTCGAAGAGGGCGTCGGCTGGCAATGGAAGCGTGTCGACTACGACCACTGGCGCGTGAATCCTGATTTCGCCGAAATCGAGATCAAGGACGTTCGGGAACCGGCCACCCGCCTGGCGATCATGCAGGCTCGGGAGGCTCACATCGGGTCGGTAAACCGGGCGCTGTTGCAGGACGCGATAGATGATGGCCTTGAAGTGGTCGACTCATCGGTTACGGCCACCATGGCTTGGGCAATCTTTGGTGGTTTGTACTACTCCACGGGCGAAACGCCAGAAGGGTACGTGGAGGAATACGATATCGTGGGCCATCGGGACGAAGAATTGCCGTGGAGCATTCCTGGCGAAACGGGGCGCACTGTTCGCATCGCCATGAACAAGGCGATCGACCGCGAGGCTATCAACGAAGCCATCTTTGGAGGCGCCGGCGAACACCATTGGATCGGCGGCATCGTGCCCGACTTCCCGGCCGGATACAACCCGGCATGGGAAGACAAGTGGGACGAATATTACGGCTATGACCCCGAGGCCGCGAAACAGTTGCTGGCCGAGGCTGGGTTCCCCAACGGGTTCTCGTTCCGAGTGATTTCGTACCCCCTGGGCGGAGTTCCTGAGATCCCGGACATGCTGGAGGCGATGTCCGCGTACTGGTCTCAGATCGGGCTGGAGCCGGTGATCGAACCCATCGAGTTCTCCAACTGGCGAAACGAGTATCGCGGCCTTAACACCGACTGCTGCATCTACCCGCACCGCGGTCCGGCCGCGCCCATCGACACCCGCGTCCACTTTTACTACAGCGCGGAACGCTTCTTCCGCATGTACACCAGCGACGACATCCAGAATTACAAGGAACAAGCTCTCAGGGCGTTGAATGAGGCAGACGGCACTCATTTGTGGCAGAAGGTCTCGGATGAGATATACGAGCAGGTTGGCGTGATACCGGGTTGGACACTTCCCATCAGCGCCACCATTGACCCCGATGTCGTGGCCGAGTATGTCTTCCTTGGCCCCAATAACGGGACATTCATCTACCTGGAATACGTGAAGGGCGTGCGTGAATAGTGCGAGCCGGCGTGTTCTGGCAATCGCCTCGGACGCCGCGCGGAGGATGCGGCGTCCGGTGTAAGCCAGCGCCACGCACTGAAGATTCGGACGGATCTACGGATGCCGTTCTACCGACGGGATTGTAAGTGGGGTCAGTAACATGCAGCGATTCATTGTGCTGAGGATTTTGCAGGGACTGCTGGCGGTGTTCGTCATCAGCCTGATCGTCTTCGCTCTTTCACGCGTGGCGGGCGACCCGTTGGCGGCGATTCTGGACGACGAAGCGGGCAAAGAGCAGATTGAAAGGCTCCGCCAAAGCTGGGGCCTCGATAAGCCGATTCATGTCCAATACTTCACTTACATGCGGCGTCTCGCGACCGGAGATCTGGGAGTGTCGTTCCGGTGGGATCGCCCAGTGCTCGAGCTGATAGCGGAGCGGTTGCCGGCAACGGTTCAACTGTCGTCGTTTGCCCTGGTCATCACCGGGATAATCGCTTTCCCCATCGGGGTTTTATCGGCGGTGAAAAAAGATTCCTGGTTTGATGCGGGCGGGAAAATGTTCGCCATTTTAGGACAATCTGCGCCGACATTCGCCGTAGGTTTGATCTTGATGTGGCTATTCGCCGTCCAGTTGGGCTGGCTGCCGACGTCGGGTAGAGGAGGCATTAAACACATGCTCCTGCCCGGCTTCGCTCTTGGCTACTACAACGTGGCGGCGATAATGCGTCTAACCCGTTCCTCGATGCTGGATGTGCTGGACACGGAGTACGTGAAACTCGCCCGCATCAAGGGCATACCCGAGTGGAAGATTGTGTGGAAACATTGCTTCCGCAACGCGTTGATCGGACCATTAACGTATTTCAGCCTGATCTTCGCGGTGCTGATCACCGGCTCGGTGGTCATCGAAACGGTGTTCGCCTGGCCGGGGCTGGGTCTAATGGTCATCGAAGCCATCAACTCCAAAGACCATATCGTGGTCCAGGCGGTGGTGATGCTGTTCGCGCTGCTATACGTCGGGATCAATATCGTCACCGACATCACCTACGCCTACGTCGACCCGCGGATTCGCTACGCTTAGAGACCCGCGCCCATTTGGCGGCTTCACGCCGGCCAGATCATGATGTGGTAAAGCTTGAGGGGAGAAACTAATGGCTGTTCAAACAAGCGCGCCGTCAGGCGGCCCTGCCGGAGCAGCGGCCAGAGCTGCCTCCAGTACTCGAGGTATATCTCTGGGGCAGATTTGGGGCGAGATACGCCGATTTCCGGTGGTGCCGACGTTCATCCTGCTTTTCTTGCTCATTATCCCGGCGATATTTGCTGACGTCCTGTCTCCCCATCACAGTACGATCGGCGATCTGGACCGGGCACTGGAACCGCCGGGCTGGGTTTCGGACAGCGAAAAGAGCCAGGTTGTGGTGCAGCGCGTGCGGGACAAGAACCCCAATGAGGTCAGCATCAACAACGCCCGGCGCAACCTGGAAAGCGGCGTTGCCACCCTGGTGGACGCTAACGGAAACGGCGAGGTGGACCTGGGCGAGACCGTGGTCCGCATCGCGGAAGGCGGCAGTTGGGAATATCCCTTCGGTACCGACAAGCAGGGCCGGGATGTGCTGAGCCGCATGATGCACGGCGCACGCATCTCCCTGGCGGTTTCATGTCTGGCCATCTTGGTGGGAGGGATTCTGGGCACCGGCCTGGGGATGCTGGCGGCGTACCGTGGCGGTTTGCTGGATGCCGTGCTGATGCGGATTGTAGACATCAAATTAGCATTCCCTTCGATTCTTTTGGCACTAACCCTGGTGGTCGCCATCGGTTCCGGCTTCAGCACCGTCGTTGTTGTCATCGCACTGCTGTTGTGGGCCCGATATGCCAGGGTGATTCGAGGGGAAGCGCTGGCGATTCGGGAACGGGACTTTATCGATCGGGCGAGGGTCGCCGGGGCCTCAAACACCCGTATCATGCTGCGCCACATTTTCCCGAACGTCTTCAACACGGTGATTGTGCTGGCGACGCTGGAAGTGGGGCACGTTATCATTCTCGAAGCCACGTTGAGCTTCCTGGGCGCCGGAATACCACGGCCCAACCCCGCATGGGGTTTGATGGCTGCCGACGGGCGCGAGGTGATCACCAGCTCCTATTGGATTTTCATGTTCCCCTGTTTGGCGATTGTGCTGACCGTTTTGTCCATGAATCTCTTGGGCGATTGGCTGCGCGACCGGTTGGATCCCAAGCTCAGGAACGTGTAACCGGCGCTGGTGCAGTCAGGTCTGGATCAGGACACGCTATAATCCCGGCCAGTGATGGTGGTTGTTCAGGGTCGCGATATTGCCTGTTGCAAGTACGCAACCCTGAGGATCCGCTAAGTGGTCCAAATCTTACCCAGGGGACCGTTTTTGACACTTGCAGGGCGAATTCCCGTATACTCCGCACAACCATCCTGGCGTAGGCCAACGCAGCAACCAAACCCGAGTTGGGGGAAACGAAGCTATGACCGCTGTACAAACCGCCACCGATACGATTCTCGAGGTTAACAACCTCAAGACCTACATTTTCACGCGAGCGGCTACCGTAAAGGCAGTCGACGGAATCTCTTTCGATTTAAAAAAGGGAGAGACCTTGGGCATCGTGGGTGAATCCGGCTGTGGCAAGACGATGACAGCACTGTCGTTGTTGCGTTTGGTGCCGAGGCCAGCCGGGCGCATCGTCGAGGGCGAGATAGTCCTCAACGGTGAGGACATCCTGCAGAAAAGCGAAGACGAGATGCGAGACGTTCGCGGTCGACAGATTTCCATGATCCTCCAAGACCCTCAGACCTCGTTGAACCCGGTGTTTACCATCGGGAACCAACTACGGGAAGCTCTGGGGATCGCCCACAGAGAAAACAAAAGTTCAATGTTGTCCCGGGCGGTCGACGCCCTGCGTAAAGTCAACGTGGCGGCGCCGGAGCGCCGGCTCGACGACTATCCGCACCAGATGTCCGGCGGCATGAAACAGCGCGTGGTGGGCGCCATCGCGATGTCATGCGAACCTGGCATCATCATTGCCGATGAGCCCACCACGGCTCTCGACGTCACGATTCAGTTGCAGTACCTGCGCCTGCTCAAGGAAATTCAGGCTGAGACCGGACTGGCGATCATATTCATTACGCACGACTTCGGCGTCGTGGCTCGCATGTGCGACCGCGTCGCGGTGATGTATGCGGGTCGGATCATCGAGCAAGGAGACGTGCGGGACATATTCAGCAGACCGGCGCACCCTTACACCCAGGCATTGATCAATTCCGTGCCAAAGCTGGAGGAGCGGGTCGACCGCCTGTACTCGATCGAAGGACAACCACCGTTGTTGTCCAATCTGCCGGAAGGCTGCCGTTTCGCGCCGCGTTGCCCGTACGCCACCGACCGTTGTCTCGAGACATATCCCACTTCGTCCCAACTCGCCGAGGCGCATCATGCCGACTGCTGGGCCCTGCACTCGGATTGGGAAGGAACGCCCATAGCGGAATTCGTGCCGCCGACCGGTTCGTCCGGGTAAGCTGTGCTCACCACTGCAACCAGCAATAACCGACAGAGGAGGTCCCGACCACAATGGCAGTCGCTACTGACAATTACCTGCTGGAAGTCAACGGCCTGAAAAAATATTTTCCGGTGACCAAAGGTCTCATCATGATGAAGACCATAGGCTATGTCCAGGCCGTTGACGGGATTTCTTTCAATATCAAACAGGGGGAAACCCTGGGCCTGGTGGGTGAATCGGGTTGCGGCAAAACCACCACCAGCAAGCTGCTGCTGCGCCTGGAGAAGCCTACGGAGGGCGAAATCCTGCTGGATGGCGAGGACATAAGCACCTTCCGGGGTTCCCAACTCCAGGAATACCGCACTACTGTGCAGGCCGTTTTCCAGGATCCTTGGTCCTCGCTGAGCCCGCGGATGCGGGTTCGGGATATTGTATCGGAGCCCTTGGTGGTCAACCGCAATGTGACCACGCAGGAGAAAAACGAACGCGTCGCCGAGGTGCTGGCGCAGGTCGGTCTTCACTCTCAGCAAGCCAACAACTACCCACACGAGTTCAGCGGGGGACAAAGGCAGAGAATTGCGGTGGCCTCTGCCCTGGTGTCCTACCCCAAGTTGATCGTTCTGGACGAGCCGGTTTCCGCCCTGGACGTATCGATTCGGGCGCAGGTGATGAACCTCCTCAAGGATTTGCAAGAGCAGTACAACGTCAGCTACCTGCTCATTGCGCACAACCTAGCGACGGTGCGCTACATGGCGCACCAGACGGCGGTGATGTACCTGGGGCAGATCGTCGAGTATGCTGACACTGAAGAACTGTACGGCAACGCGCTGCACCCGTACACCAAAGCGCTGTTCTCCGCCGCACTCCCCTCGCATCCAGACCTCATACGGGAGGATATAGTTCTCCAGGGTGAGGTTCCGTCACCCATCAACCCGCCCAGCGGTTGTCGATTCCATCCGCGCTGCCCGTTTGCGATGCCCCAGTGCTCGGAAGAGGTCCCGGTTGAGAAAGAAGTATCGCCGGGCCATCGGGTTTCGTGCCACCTCTACTGATTAATCGAGCCCAAATACAACAAAAATCGCCTCTGTCCGAGTTCCGGACAGAGGCGATTTTATGTTTGGGTTGGAGAGAGCCCTACTCGATGCCATACACATTCCCGTCGGCGGTGCGTACGATTAACAACCCGTTACTGACTATCGGCGGGATTTTGATGGGCGATCCCAGATTCATGACCCAGTTTTCCTGTCCGGTCTCCCGGTCCAGGGAATACAAAGCCCCCGATTCATCGCCAACTATCAGATGGTTTTTTATCACGAGCGGCGAGGCCCAGACGTCGTCCTCGGTTTGGAAGGACCAAAGTAGATCGCCGTTGTTGGCGTCCAGGGCGTAGACGCTGTGATCGTGTCCGCCGACGTACAAAACGCCGCCTTGTTCATCGTCGACGAGAGCCGGGCTACTCTTGACGCCCTGGAGGGGATTTTCCGGCGTGAAACGCCACAGCCCGCCCTGTTGGCCTTTGGGGCGTGGTACGCCGGGGACCTGCCAAAGCCACAGCTGAGCCCACAGTTGTTTGAACTGATAAAGGCCCGGTATTTCTCGCCGTGTGGCTTGCACCGCGTACAACTGACCACCGGCGGTGAAATATGCGCGTTCACCGTCTTCGGATACCACCGGGGATCCAGTGATGGCTCGTGGAGTCCGGAAGCGGAACCATTCCTGGCCGGTACGGGCGGATAAAATGTAGAACACGCCCTTTTCGTCCCCGATGAACAGCTTGCCGTCGTGAATGGTAGCGGCGTCGCTTGCGTTGCTGTCCAGCTGCTTTTTCCAAATTAACGCTCCGTTATGGGCGTCAAGGGCGTAGATCCAGCTCTCTCCTGAGCTGATGTAAACTAGGCCATTGGACACTACAGGTGCGGTTTCAACCGTGTCCACGGCGGGAAAGCTCCAACGCACCTGGCCGTCGAACGCGTTCCATGAGCTTACGGTATGGTCGGTACTTCCGAAGAACAGATACAGGCCAATAACCGCCGCCCCGCCGGTAATCCTACCCGGCGTGTCTCCTTCCCATTTTTCGATAAACGATAGATCCGCATGGGATAAAGCGTACATGCCTTCGGACGAACCGAGATACACGTGAGTATCTTGCGCGACCGGTTCGGACAGCAACGGGTCGCCGGGGACGTCGAAGTTCCAGAACCGGATCTGGCCCGAAGGAGGAGGAGGACCAATGTCAACTCGGCGACTGTGCCGTAAGTCCCTCCCCACGCCCGTCCATGACCCGGGACCAGCGTCTATGGTCAACTGGGTTTGGGTCTTTTTGAACAACACCACCGGGTCGGGCGCAAACGGATAGTTGACCCAGATTACGAAAACGATAAAGAGCGCGAGCACGCAGGCGCCGATGATGCGCCGCCACGAGAGACGGCGTGTGAACCAATTGTGCCGACGGTGTTGCGCCCAGGAAGGCACTCGCACAATCACCCGGTTGCAACGCTCATTGGCGCACCGGGAACCGACGCGCTGATTTTCCGCGCCGCAATACGGACAGGTGAGCTGCAACGGATCGTTGACCAGGGCGTCGTCGTCCGTGATTTCGACCATTGGCGGTTCCAGCACGCCGACATTACCGTCTTCGCGCCGGCGGGGGGTTGGGAAACTGACCTCCGGTTCGGTTGAAGCCGCAACGGTTGTTTCCCAAACCGGGCGATCGTCGAACGCGGGCTGGGATGACACGGGTTCACCAGCCGGAGCGACGGGGAACCCGCTCGATGCTGGAACAGAAGGAGGAGCTTCGTCTTCGTGCTCCCGGTTGGGAGCCGTGAAAGGCGCTACTTCGGGAGCTTCCGAGTAGGTCTCCGCCGGCGCCGGTTCCCGGGGCTGGCGTGAAAACCTGCGGAAAATGTCGCGAATGCTAGGCATGGGTTACTACGATCCCATCAGATGTCTTGAGGGCCAGCCAATTTTCCTTGGGTCAATTTGATACCCCGGCCAAAGAAGATGCCCAGCCCGTGAGAGGACATGCCTTCCGCTATGGGATCCAAAAGACTTTCGGCGGTGGCCCCATATCGGTTGACGTGCATGGAGGGGTCATGAATTGTGGCCACGGTCACCGTCGACTGTTCAGCGGAAGATTCATGGCTAATGTGGAACGGCTCCCATGGGCTGTTCTCTGCATCCTCGCCGATGACCTCGCCAAACTCGGTCAAGTTGACCATACAGCCACGGTCGAAGACGCCGGGTCGCCGTTCAAATACATTGTTGAAGATCAACCGGAGCGCCCGCCCGATGGCGGAATTGGCTCGCTTCCCGGGACTGAACAGGTTGTCGGCGCAGTTCAACTCGATCTCGCGGCGGATGGGACCGTTGATCGCAACGGGCAGGCCGGCGGAATTGGTCACCGCTGACACTTCGTGGATGCAATTTAGGTCATGCTCAAATAGGACACGCAGCGTGGCCAGTTCTATGGGGAAATACGACGGCAAACAACCCGCCATCACGGCGTTGGCCGCCGCTTGCTCAGCCGTCATCGTCCGGCGACCCACTGGGACTTCACCCAAAACGGGTTGGGGCTCAAGGCCGGCCGCTTCAAGCATCGCCCCGACACGATCAGCGGTCGGAGGTACAACCGGCAGAACGTCTGTCCGGCCTCGCCGATAGCATTCTTCAATAGCGTCCAGAGGATCAGGGATCGCGTGTAAAGCCGCGCGCGGCGCCGGTTCGACCATTACCATCCTGCCTGCCAGTCCGCTTGGTGCGCGACCAGCTTGCTTTCGATCATTCTAACAACGGCTAGTCAACTATCTCAACTTAGCGCAGAGCGCGTCTCGCTTCATTGTGCAGGTAGCTGGATGCCAATTTACGCTGATGGCCAATGTACTCGGGCGTTGGACCCGTCGGCCAGCAGGACGGATGACGGGGGTTGAGACATGACATCCCCGAACTGGCGACCATACAAGGTACGGGCATCGCACTCCAACTTATGGTTGACAACCGGCGCCAGTGCCCACGCGTCTCTCGAGATTCGGTACGTTCGAGTACGCCCAGCGGATTGGCCGTTGTATCCGTAGTACCGAGCAGTGAGGAATTCTTCCAACGATCCGGCTTTCGCCGGGTAGGGGTCGCCATTGGCGGTGACCCAAATGCCATCCTCCCTACCACCGTTTCGCCACCCATAGTGGACTCTTTGTAGGCCGCATCCATCCACACGTTCTTCCGGGTCAAATTCGTGGCGCATTGCCGTAGACGACATGGGTTCTCGGAACAGATAACGGCCTCCCAGCGAGATCAATGGATGCGCAACCAATTGCCGCAAGAAAACGACACCCGTCGGTGGTCACCTCCGCGCGTCCCGCGAACGTAGAAACGGAGGTTCACTTCCTCAAATCGCCGTGGCAGGGCCGGCAATCCCAGTACACCCAAGCCATCGACTAATAGCGCCACGAGACTGATGTAAGCGCTGCCGTTCCAATAATCGAGGACCACGCCACCGGGCAAAAAGGGGATCAAATGATGGTCGTCAATAGGCCAGGAGAAAATGGCCACATTCCGCCAGCGGGCGGTTATTGGGGGTAGGGCACCACATCCGATCGTAGGATACTGCGCGTCTGATCTGGGCCGGCGGGAAGACTCGCATCCACGCCGGCGGGCTACTGACTAGGTCAGACTTCGAGGCGTCGTTCCAACCGCCGTTGCTGAGGGAAATAGTCAGATCGCCGCGGGTACGCTCCAACAACCCCCCGCATTGCGTCAGTGCGTGACGGAGACGCCACCGGTGACGCCTTCCGGGAAATCAACCGTACCAGGATGCCGTAAATCTCGTCCATCAGTTCCTCATCAACTCTTCACAACGCGGAGGTTTCGTCACGGCGCAGGGCATCCAGGATGTAGCGGCGCAATTCACCGATCACCTCTGCCATCCCGTTTAGGTAAGCCGGCGGGTCCATATCCAGCGCCTCGGCGTCCGGGATTTCGCCATCCGAAATCACCGCCAACGTTATGTTCGCTTCCGTAAATTCCTTGCGCGCGTCGGAGAGAAAGCCGGCGTAGTAAATCTCCGGGTTGTCGGCGCGGATGCTGCGGGTCTCGGCGAGACGCGACCCCGCTTCCGCGATCAGACGCCGGGCCTCGTCGAAATCGTTCCGGTGAACCGCCCGGATCGCGTTGGCGGAGTTCCGGATAACCTGCCGAGAAACCCCGAGCGCCTGCTCCCGGGCTCGATGCCGGGCCGACAATTCTTCCACGGCCTGAGCGGACAGGGCCGCCAGTTGCGGGCCGTAACGGGTTGGCATGACAGAAAGCCGCTAAACGCGCCCGCCGGCGGCGCGAATTGCTTCGGTCAGCGCGGCCGCAGCAGCTTCGGGTTCGGACGCGCTTCCAACCGCCGCGGTGACGCAGATTGCGTCGGCGCCGGCTTCCACCACTGGGGCGACATTCGCCGCCGTGATCCCGCCTATAGCCACCAACGGCACCTGGGCAGCCGCACGCGCCTGCTTCAAACGCTCGGGGCCCTGCGGCGCGCGGGTGACCTGTTTGGTCGTCGTGGTGTACATCGCGCCAAACGCGACGTGATCCGCGCCCATGTGCTGCGACTCGATGATCAAATCTATCTCACGGTTGGAGCGGCCCAGCACTTGCCCCGGCGCCAGAACCTTGCGAGCCTCAGCCACGGGCAAATCAGTTTGACCAACGTGCAATCCCACGTGATCGGGCCCGAGAGCGGCAGCCAGATCCGCATGATCGTTGATGATCAGCAGGGCATCGTTGGCGGCGCACATGTCGCGCAGCGCCGTACCGAGGGGTAGTTGTTCCCCCTTGTCCCGTAACTTGTCACGCAACTGGAAGAGCGAATCCGGCCCGCGTTGATAGCCGCAGCGCGGGCGAGTTTCGAGTGTGATCGCGGCACCAGGTCACTCCGGTCTATTTCATCGTAGAGCCACGAATGCGATCCGCCTGCGCCCGCCTCAGTTGCGGCGGCCGATCCGCTCGATGGCGTCGTCAAGGGGCGCGGACGACAAAACTGCAACGCCCACCGGCGGGGATTCCTGCGCGACCGCCAGGATATCCATCAAAACACCGCGCGGCCTCCGCCATCTCCAGCACTCGGAATCGATTCTGGGTCGCGTATGGAGCGGTGAGTGGACTGCCGGTTGGGTCGCCTCAGGTCATCGCCCACATCCGATTTCGCGCGCATCAGGCCTTGAGGACTGCGTCAGACGACCACCATGCGTGGCTAGGCAAGGCGACGAGCGCGACATTCGATCGGGGCGTCGCACTGCGATCGCTCCGTCACAGTCCAATCCATTGGGTCGTCTCCGCTCCGATCGGAGCGAGAGGAAGTCTATCGATTCACGGACGTGTGTCGTCGGCCAGGAATTTCCACTCAGTGACGCGTGAATGCTTCTTAAAAGCACGTGTCGGCCAATGTTCCTGGGGTCACTGTAGTACCTTAGTCCGGGAAAAAGCTGACAAATCTCGGGCTCGCTTCGTGCAGATTGCCAGTGGTTTTGCCATCGCAAAAGTCGACATCCGGCGACTCCACGTCATCGCCTGCGCAAGCGTCGCAAACGGGCCGCCAACCGGTGAGTTCATAGAGCGCACAAAGATCCGGAGAATAGCCGGCACTGGCCACAACGGTATCGAGATAGGCATATTGTCCGTCCGCTAACTTAATTGGGAGATCCTGAAACGCGTTGCGTGGTGGGGGAACAATTGGCCACTCAGCTGTCGGGTGAGTGATTTCGTGCCGGTGTTCCTGGAAATCCGTGTTAACCCTGCCCCGCCCATCGCGCTCGCCCATGCGGCCATGTGTCCGCGATGATGACGAAAGGTGGTGTCGTCAATGTATGCCCGAACGGCCGTTGTCGGGCATCCAGTTGAGGCTATGCCACAGGAGCCGGTTTGTTTATTGAATGAAAGCGAACCCCGACACCCAACCGGTTAAGGCGGATGCCGTTGCTCCGTTGCAGTCCATAGCGTCAACGGTAGATCAACTAACAATCGAACACCAGAGGGAAGCTGTGCGACACTGGTTGTCGGAATATTCAGTAAAGCAGCATACGCACAGGAGTATTGTAGAATAGGCCGGAACGTTCTAGGGAACAAAAGTAACGCTTATGTATATGCGGCGACAGTCGTAAGCAGCACGGCAACCGCCGGTGAATTCGCGCACGGAGGAATGCTGATGTCCAGCGCCACAACCAGATGTCGACTTTGCAGAGGACCTTTCAGCCGCGGTGACTAGAAAAGTCTCGTTGTCTGCTGACTCGATCGACGGACACGCAATGGTCACCGTCTCTTCAGGGCAATCAGCGCCGCCGCCATTTGACGGTGTCTCCTGGCGAGGATCCTGTCACGGGCGTCTTTTTTCTACGGGTTTGCCAGCGTTCCGTTTTATGCGGGCGCTACAAACGGAATGGCAACAAGCACGTCGCCGTCGCTTTCGACACACACCGTCTGCACCAACTTCCGCCACGACGCTCCCGGCATACAAGGCGCAACGGCCGCCCACGCCTCATGGACACTGTCAGGGGTCAGTTCGACCCGCGTGATGAAGAGTTGATGGCAACGTTCTCACGTGAACCGATTACGAATTGCAAGACCAACGACAAAAAAGGCATCCGAGGCCGACGACGTCCATGGCACGCGTTTGCGGCAAAGCGAGTGCCGGCGCATGTGCCACGGTGATTCGTCACCGGAGACCGCCGCGGACACTTTCCAGCTTATTCCCCGCTGATCTCGCGTGGACCTGGCCAGCAGCGAGCGCGATCGCGGATCGTGGACGAGGAGGAACGATTGCGCCGCAGGTACGGCGGGCTCTTACGGCAGTCCCAGCAGAACAACCAGCCGGATTACAAAGCGCTGGGTGGCGACAAGTACTGGACAAGCATTACCCGGAATTCCGGCGTTGGGGACAAGACGGAGGCGACACCCTGCTGCAACTACACGCGCTGACAGCGGGAAAGCATATACGAGAATATCTGTGAACGAGATCACTCAGAAGAGGGTGCAGCAACAACCTGGCGCCCGACGAAGACGGGGCGTTTGACCCACTCACTCCGTCTCTTTTTCAACCCTTCCCCACCTGTGTTTTTATTACTCCCCTTTCCTTTCCCCCCCTCACTTTTTAGCCCACCCTTCGCACCTCCCAACGGCGATTCGCGACTACGCTAAGATATGTCCCGCAAGCCTGACAAGTTCGGGCGGACACTACCGAACTTACGACGTCCCCGGTCGGCGCCTGATGACGCGGCCCTGGAATTCCACAGCATAGTGGGACGAGGCCTTCACCTGATTGCGGCTGGGCTACAGTTTCGGGATAGAGCCGGTCACGCTCCCGTCCAGGCGGCCGCCGAGGTCGGACGTGGCGAGGACTACGATTACCGCGTGTCGTCGACGGGCGAAACGCCGCCAGAATTGGCCGCGATGATTCGCCGCCACTTCCTGCGGCCCAACCACATCACCCAGGGCGACCTCGGCGTGGCCTTTGCGTTCGAACACCGAGGCCAGCGGGACTGACCAAAATGTCGGCCGAGAGTTGGCCGGCGGGATTGCATTGAGTTTTTCATCGCAGGCGGGACGTCGTGGGGTACGTACCGGTAGGGACAAGTCGGAAACAATTGCCCTTGGACGAGGGCGGCCCCCCCGCCCGCCCCCCCCCGGGGGTCGCCCCGCCCGCCTCCCCCCCTGGCCGCCGTGCCATCTGGTGACGGCTGCGCCACCCCTGTTTACCGGGTGAAGGTCTAAAGCGCGTCGGCCCACAAAGCCAACTATGATCTGACGCTGCTAAGCAACTATGGAGTGACCCCCATACCAGGTGTTGACCACGACCACATGATTGACCTACTAGCTCACCTCCTGGGCAACGGCCGGGTGGGCCTGAAACCCTTGGCCCTTTCAATAATCGGTCGGGAAAGTGAGACGAGTCACCAGAAACTTATAGGGAAGGGCAGCCCGCCAGATACTTCAACCGAGGTGAGATCACCGATGGCGCACGTAACGCCTCGCCCGGCCCGGACGCTCCGACTGCCACGTCTGTGACCCGATTGAGGTCGGCGACTTTGGACCCTGCGCCACCACATCGGCACCAGTCACTCAAGGCCTCGCCACCGTCGACACCCAGGCTTCTCGCTGCGATCCCAAGAGCCCCTGGTGAAGACAAAATAGACGCTGCCGGACCCCGGCCCTCTGGCCCTGTGCGTCGAGATGCCAGGCCGCGCGAACGGGGACGTCCCCCGGTTGGACGCGCGGCACTTCACCCCTCCACCCTGAGATGTCGCACGGCCGACCTGCCCCCGCCACCGAACCCAAACCCCCCTGGAAACACACCCCCCGAAGCCAGCGGGACATTTTAAGATCTAGGGCCGGCCCATTTACATTGCGTCAACATCAATTCGCCCCAAGGCAGGTGAGCGCATACATGCCTTCTCGGTTTACGAGCCGGGGCGTTTGGCCCTGCAACCACCTCAACCCGGCGCTACACCCGCCTCGTGTCGCGCCCCGCGTTTTTCACCAGCACCTCTGACAACGCCACCCTGGACCGGCCGTGAAAGGCTTCGCATCCCAGGCACGTGTGGCAAAAGACCCTCCCTGGATCCCCGGCACACAGTTTACCAAGCCCCCGAGTCTTCCAAACCCTACGTCGACGGCCCGCTACCCGGACATGGTGTTGCATGACAAATCACCGGTCCACCGCGCCGCGACTCCAGTAACGCCTAGTATCCACCCAAAAAACCCGCGGCCCCCCCGGGCACACCGCACCACGTTGGTTAGCAGCAGAGACCGAACTCCCCACAACTGCATAAACATACCAGTCCGAACTGGAATTGGGGCCGCCAAGTCAGCCCGAGCATTTTGTGGCGGACCCTCCCGTGATGGCCAGCTGGTTTAGCGGAGCTATTCTAGATTGAGCTGAGGGGTGCTGGCTGATATGTCGCCAGCGACCCTTCCGCTACCTGCGAGCGTTACCGGAACGGAGGACGCAGCCGACCATTAACGCCCCCGCCCGCGGACCCGCGGCCAAGACCCCGATGGCTTCACGGCTAGCTGGCCCCATCACATGACGTGGAACGCGGGCAGCGACGGATCGCCACAGGTGCCTAATTCGGGTTCGTTGAATCTAGGCTTGGACCATACGGGATTCTTTGGTTATAGAACAGCGGGGTTATACAGTCGCAGGAGGGACGCCATTTCATCGATACCTATCTTCACGGTACCGGGCATAATGGTTACCTGGAAGTCCGTTGAAGGAGCGGACCAGGACGTGGATGTACGCGGAAAACCCTGCTGGGAAGGCGCCGGACCTGCCCCGGCACTATACCAATCCAACAAATCAAACACTCCAGCGCGTCCGGTGATGATGAGTGGCTGATGGCGACTCCCCCCGCCCCCTCCCTCAACAAATTGCCGACCTTTCCCACGGGCGCGACCGCCTTGCGACACCCCTCAGAAGAAGAGCCCCCCTGGATCCAACCGTGAGGCCGCCCGGAAATATCAATGAGCAGAATGCGCTCCAGCGACTTGGAATTCAGGTCACCCCGAGAGTCCGGCCATCTCTCGTCTTTTCCTCCTCCTCCCCTCCGTCTGCATGTCCGCCTCATGCCCCCTCTCCCTTCCCCCCTCTGAGAGAGACTCCAACTCCGTCTCCCGCGTGGCACCCCCATGTACCCCCCCTCTCGTCCCCACCCTCCAAACTATCAGGGCTGCGAGCGCACTCTTGCCCGCCCTTCGATCATCGCGGGCGAGCACGTTGTCATGGCTTATTATCTTTCATGCGTCCTTCGAGCCGTCACCTGGATTCGGAAGTGTTTAGTCGCGAAATCGCGCTCAGCAGCGCGGCGGGAGTGTTGTGATTTGTGGATTGTATATCCGGAGTACCGGCGGCTTCCCAGCAGGGTTTCAGCGTACATCACGTTCTGGTTCCGCTCTCTTCACGGCCTCAAGGGTAACAAATTGATGACCGGGTACCGTGAAAGATAGGTATCGATGAAATGGCGTCCCCCTCGCGATGAATCCCGTCGGTTGCGATTCCCCCCGTCCCCGTCCCTCTGTCCTCCGTCCTCTGGCGCGAATATGGTCACAAGCCGTAGGATTTAACGCGAAATTAATGGCCACCCTTGGCGACGGCGCTGCTCTCCCGCCCGTCCACCGCTCACTTGACTCGGGCGACCCACCACGAGGGCACACACTCCGTGGACTCGCCCCCCCCCCCTCCCTCCTCCCCCGGGGCCCCCCCCCCCCCACCCGCCCGGCTCGCCCCCGCCCGCGTCCGCGTGTGGGATGTGGGTCGCGGCGTGAATGTCCTCCTCCTTCGCACAGCCCCCCCGTCTTCACACCGCCTCAGACCGAAGCGCGTCTCCCACCTGGCCCGCACCATACGCGCTAGCCAGCACCCTAGTCCATCTGAGAATAGTCCGCTGAAAGCAGGCTGGCAGTCGCGAGCCCCCCCCCCCCGTCGCCCGTCTCCCCACCCCCACCATCATGCCGCCCCGGCCGCGCGGCCACTGGCGGCCAATTCAGTTCGGATGGTTGTTTTGCAGGTTGGGATCGCTGCTGCTGACCCTGGCCGGTCGGCCGACCCGGATTTGGTGATACGACGTCGCGTATCGGACCCCCCCCCGTCGGCCGGGACCGAGCGGTTCACCATCTCCGGTAGCGCGTCGACGTAGGTTGACTTCCGCTTGGCAAACTTGCTGGTACGTCCGGAGTCTTGGCCACCCGCCGGATGCAAACCTCTTCAACGCCTCCAGGGCGTTGGCATCGGTGGGAACAAAAGTGTTGGGTGGACCCCCCCCCCCCCTGGGGAATGGAATGGGATTGTTGGTTTGGTTGGAAATGGAATCTGTGGAACTGGAACTCCTCCGGACCGGAAACTCGGTGGCTTCGTCTGAAAGAAAAAACCGACCGGGGTACGCCGTGAATCGGCAAACCCAACTCTCCGACAAAAAAGCAGAGGTACGATTAAACTGCTTGGGTAGAATTGATGTTTGTTGTTTGTCTGACGCCCCCCGCTGTGGCCACGACTAGAGCTTGAACAAGTTCCGCTCGAATCTTTCCAGTTGTTCGTGCAAGTCCGCGACATCCGTGAGGATGCCCGATCCAACCGGACTCCTGCGCGCTGCCATCTCGACCAACACCCGCACAGCGGCAGTTCGACATCGCAAACAGGTCGAACATACGCCTTGCGCTGCCAATGGCGGTCAAATTGCCGACGCAAGCGCAGCGTGCAGTCCGCTGTCGCCAGGCAGCGTACGGTGCGCCATCGCGTGATCCTTCTACCTTCCGCTTGAAGGGCTTATCTGCGCGGGCTCCCTTCCCAGATAACGTTCGCCGTGCACTCGCGTCACCCTTCCCGACCGCCAAGTATGACAAGGGTCAGGGGTTCAGGCACGACCACCCGGCCGGTTCACCAGGAGGTGGAGCGTGCATCATGGTGTCCGTGGTCAACAAAGCCATGGTATGTCTGGTGTCCACTCCATAGTTGCTTAGCAGGCGTCAGATCATAGTTGGCGTTGGGGGCCGCGCGCTTTAGACCTTCACCGGTAAACAAGTGGTCGCACCGCGGCCTCCCTGCGTCCAGGGGCATTGTGGTCCGCGACTGTGCCCTACCGGTACTGTACCACGACTGCCGCCTTCGTGGAAAAGACTGCATCCGTGCCAATCTCGGCCGACATTGGGCTCAGTCACGCTGGCCCCGGTCGTCAGAAACCGCAAAGGGGCCCCCACCAGCGAGTCCCCCGGTATGGCGGGATCATCACGCCGCAAACCCACGTCACTGCGCGGAGTCTAGCACCGACGCCCCGGAATCGTAGCCTCCACCATTGCAAAGATCGACCGACGGCGGCCCCAGCCGGGACCCAGGGAGCCCGAGTTGAACGGCCCCGCCATATCCAGAACGCTGTAGACCAACGGCCCCACTCAGGGTGTGACCCACGTCGTTCCCACTATGATGTGGAATTACAGCGGCCGCTCACCAGGGCCGGACACCCCCACCGTCCGGACACACGCCCTAGCTAGTCGCCGAGACTTGCAGCGGTTCGAGATCGAGCGTAGTCGGCGATATCGAACTTGA
>CASHTH010000294.1:0-109539 GCA_030341885.1 Geodia barretti
TACAGGAAAAAGGTGAGGGAGGAAGGTCATACAGTATAGGACTATAGGAAGTATCTATTCAGCGAGCCACAGCTTGAGGTTGCAAGGAGGATGTCCGTTTAAGTGGCTGAATCAACGGAGTGTAATGATGCACATGCTTAGCAGATACAGGGTGATGCAACATTTGCGAGATTATTGCACATGACATACAATGAACAGAGGAAGACGGTGTTATAGTGGGTGTATATACTCACGGAAGGCTGATGCGCGTGAACGGCGGCTTGGACGGCGGGGGAAAACGTCGGACTGCCTTCTCTGTTGAACGCTATGTGGCCACCATATATCATTGCAGACCCAGCCAGAAGAGCACCAACGCTAACTCCCACGCGGCGAAGACTTGTACTCGTTCCAGTCGCCGAGTATCCTCGCCCTGCAAAACAGCAAGACAAAATTTTCGTGACCATGCTCGCTAGTCGCTACAAACTGCAATGCATCGCCGAGTAGCGTTCCGGCAGGCGGATCATACCTCTGCCTGTAGCGCTAGCCCGAGTCCCGGCGTTGAATATTCTGGAGCCGCACCGTGCGATCCTACTCAGGGACGACATCGCTACCTCTCAGTTTTTCCTTGAAACCTGCAGCAAACTCACACACACGTGCAGTGTACACACTGTGGATTTTCACGAAACTCAGCTGTGCTGGGACGGCTAGTGCGCATGCGTAAATCGCGCAAAGTCTTGCGCGTGCGCATCATCAATGCAAGGGAGCCGCATTCTTAGCTAGTCAGCAGTCAATCTTCTGTGACAGTGCCTTGGGCGAAGTACTTTTCTACAGTGCAAGTGTGTGGTAGGCATTCGCAAAATCGGCTAGCTCCGCCCGAGTTGTTCGCAGCTTCGCAACGTGGTGTTCGGTCGCCCATCAGCCTTGAAGTGTAAAGTGCTCGCTCTATTTACTGCAGAAGAGACAACCGTTAGCGAGGCCAAACAGTACAAATGACCACTTCTGTCCGAATGTCCGACCTACACAACTCGGACAATGACCTGACGTCTTCGAAAACCGGCGTGAATACACTGCGAGCTCGCTTTGAAAGGATCGGACAGAGCGACGACAACATTGCGGCCTCGTCCGCCGGCCAAAACTACCGATATTCGTCCTCTTCCGTGCCTCGCAAGCCGTCCACTCCGCCAGCGAGGCGTCCGCAAGGTCCCGCAAGACCGCCGCCTCCACGACCTACGGAAAAACCGAAGCGATTCTCTGACCAGTTTCCCGGGCAGAAAGAGCCGTTCAACAGGTCCGTTACTCCTACCTCAGGGGCTCCGGGTGCTCTGAGCCCGCAATCTCCAACCCCTCACCCGCTCAGCACGTCCAGTAGATCGAAGAGCGTAGGCGATCTGAAAGTAGTGAAGAAAGAGGCGCCGGCGCACGAAGTGAACGGATCCGCCACTACAGTAACGGTAGAAGAGGTGGACAGACCTACCACAAAAAAGGTGAAGAAAGGAAAAAGCAAGGGGAAATCAAAAGAGGACAACTCAAACGGGACATCTTCAGGCAGTAGCTCAGGGAAGAAATTCCTACACTTCAAGAAGGGAAAGAGCACCGAATCTCCCGGGGCATCTCCAGTTCCAAGCAAACCAAGAAAGTCCTCAGCCCCTACAATTAGTAGTCAATCGTCCCCTCACACCAGTCCAAAGAGAGACCCTCTCCCACCTACCCTCGAGAGCCCTTCATCGACGTCTTCTGAGGCCGGGAGCAGCAAAGAAGGTACTCCGACCGCAGGAAGGCGAAAATCGTCGAGCGGAGGAAGAAAGAAAGAAGCCGTAAAGAAGACGGAATCGAGTCAGGGAGACCTGGCGAGCGGCAGAGACAACGGGAAAGTCGACAAGAAAGCGCTGAGGAAGAGTAAGAGTAATTTCGGAGCGACGAGTGTGTGCGCGGAAAAGCAGGAGGGAGATATGCTTGGAGCAAGTCCGCGAAACTCTCCAGCAATGGGAGGGAGGAAGAGGAGAGGGAGGGAAGTCGGAGAGGCTGACGTGAAGCAAGAGGCAAGGAGGATCAGGGAAGCGGCAGTTCTCAGTGCAGGTTGGTATAATACCAGCTCTCAAACACCTGGGAGCTGATAGTGTGTTTGCGACAAGTGCGAAGGTGAACTATATAATTATCATCCGTCCTATTCCCTAGGGGTTCATATCATGTGGGTGAAATCCGACCTTCCCCGTAACTCGATCCTTACTGTTTGCGTAGGATTTCGAGCCCATCATCTGATCCGACATTTTGTGTTAGATATAGCTAGCGCTTCTCTTGCTCTCCTCTTCTTTGCTCCCACGCGATCTCTTTCTCTGGCCTGCTAAGGCCATTGAGGGAGCACACGCCCATCTTGGCACTGCTGTGGATCATTATCATCTCCTTTTCTGCTCACTCCCACACGAGTTCTCCCCCGGAGCGGGGTGCCTTTTACAGCAACTGTGGGCACACTCCCTTTGCTCAGTGCGTATAGCATCCACCTTCTGGGAATACAGGTGTCCTAGCAGTAGAGAAGTCTTCTTTATAGCTATCTTCTAGAAAAGGGTATAGGATGTGTGGTGGTTCACATAGGTAGGTTCATACAGGGCAAGAGGGTAGATAGACAGTTTGGACTTGTGTGTAAACGTCGTCCAGTTGGGGTATCGGTCAATGATTCTTATGGAGATTATAATGGCGTGGTATTTTCAATAGAGTTTGAAGTAAGTCATGTGTGAAAAACTTGAGTAGCAAGCTGCACACCAATTGTCTCCGAATGCATGGAATGCAAAAAGCTCCGAGCATTTCTATATCTTTACTACCACATACGGTAAGGCGTGGTAACCCAAGACTACCTTATCCTTACCCTCTCCTCCATCTTTCCTTTCCCTCTCACTTTCCTAGACTCCTTCTCAACTCAATTACACCATGTTTCATTATGCTGCTTATGGTGTGGGCTGGTACAACTCCTATTCTCACATGGGATTTGTACCCATCCAAAAGGCAATGCTGGCATCGCTTACTCTTCTCTTGCATGAGTAGACAGTTTGTGTGGGCCTGGTCTACTATATTATAGTCTTTGGTAGTCCAGAATAGGGACGATGCGCAGGGTAATAGCTTCATTGTTATGACGGCAGACACAAAACAGCTTTGTTCAGTGGACACTAACAGATGTCACATTACATAATTCTAATTGATATTACATCCACCGGCCTACCAATTAGAACAACTCCCGACAAACTATCTCCTCTCTTTCTCCCTCTCTCTTTCCTTCCTGCTATATTGCCCTCTCCCTCTCTCTTCTCTTTCTCTAGGTAAAGACTTGACTGCAGCAAAGCTGGAGCCTGTCCTGAAAAAGGAGCTGGCCTATCTTACCGGTGAGTTGTCCTCTTGTACATACCACCTCTTATTTCAGGACACCAACAGATGGTGTCCTGAACACTCTCAAACTGCCCTAAATGGCTTAGAATCTCAGTGGTCACGTAGCAATGGGGTACCAGTAAGGATTTAGGAGAGAGTTAAGCCACTCAAATACTTTCAGTCTCTTACACTTTCCTCCATAACTTGACCATATTGAGAGAGATAGACACATACATTGTAATTAGACAGCATTCTTCTCAGAGTCTTTTGAATCCAACCAGCCACCTCACTGAATACTAGCAGTATATCTATTAGTCATTATATACGTAGACGTTATAAGGGGAAAGCCTTATGACTGTGGTATTGTATGTGGTTAAGTCGATATCTTGCACTGTGAGTAGAATACAGTGGAGTTGAAGGTCGGACGATTGAATGACAAGAATGTATGGTGTTGGTGGTGGGAGAGACCTGTTGATAGGGATTCGAGGGTTAAGTTGGTACCCTGCTAGGGATTCAGGGGTTAAAGATAGAGCAATCCCTGGGCCCACATACGTACCTCTCCCTTCCTCCTGGATTGGTATTCTGCTAAGGATTCGAGGTTTAAACTGGCATCTTCCTAGAGATTCAGGTGTAAAATTTGACATTCTCTATGTGCCTCCCTTCCTCCTGAATTGGATTACTGCAACTAAATGCTGCACGTTTTGGTGACCGAGCGTGAGAAATTCAATGGAATCTAACTTGCTAGCGCTTATTGGACCCTGATGTTCTGATCGCATATACAACTCCTCCTTTACTTTGCTGATTATAGTGTCACTACATAGGCTATGTGTCTCTCTCGTCTCTGTAGTAAAGTGTGCTCGAATTTCAGGTGCACTCTATACCTACCTACAATTGCTCTGGGCTTACTTTGAATGCCTAGTGAGCAGTTCCGTGTGGTGTGTATAGTGTTTCTGTGGGGACCATTGAAGAGTGCTAGCTGGACTAGATGCCTATTGTAGTGTGAATGTTCAAACTGGTGTAGAGAGTGGGTGGAAAGATTTAATATACTGTGTTTTATATTGAATGAGCTGCGTTTGAAGCATATGCCAGCGTCTGCGGCTGCTCAGTAAGGGACAATACTGTTAATGTATGCATAGAGAATGTACATATTACCAAGGGCTTGAGTTTCTCTGTGTGGATATGTAGCGACCTCAACCGTGGTCGCTATGGTGTATTGATACAGTCACCCCCACATTTATCTCAGTAGATTGTATTACTGTGTTGTTGGGTCTGCACCTTCTCCTCCTCCTCCTCCTCCTTCCCTCTTTCACTCTTCCCTCTTACCTCTCCCCCGCCTCTCTCTCTCTCTCTCAGACGGGCTAGAAGGAGGTAAACATCAGGTGGTGGTTGTCATGGAGAGCAGTCTGGCAATGCTAGACTCACCGACAGCATTCGAAGACTTCAAGACAACTCTGGCGTACTTCAAAGCCATCATAAAGTGGGCCGTTGTCACTTCACACAACAACATTTGAAACCATCGGAGCATTTGTGAAACTGAAAGAGTTTCAATAGTTTATTTGATAGTCACAAATAGTTGTATGCAGTGTTTAATTAATGCACTAAACGAAGCATGAAATTGAGACAACTTTGTTCCTACAAAACTGTGACAATCTTCTTTTTCCTCCGTTCAAAGGCAAGAGACAATCAATGCAGGGGCAACTCTGGTAATTGATGCTCGGGACGGGAAATCACACAAGTCAGCCAAACACCTTCTTGAGAGGATCGAGGTACGTGCCTTGTAGTCCGTATAAAGAGGTACCCCCATAATAATGAATTAGGACATTTCCATAATGTGATCTTTGCTTTCCCTTTGCCTTTGTGACCTCATCGTTGTTATACCACAACATACCACCTTATGTGATTAATCAATCATTGTTGGTGATGTAATTATAAATGATGTCATCTGTAATATACAGACGGAGGACACGCCCCTCCCACTCCACATGATCTACATCATCATCAAAACTGGGTTTCTTGGCTTCGGTCGCAAGTCCCTCGTTTCTGCCGAGTCGGCAACAAAACTCCACCTGGCCTACGTCAGCGAGCCACGACAGGTTTGTCCCGTTCCAAACCAGTTTATTCCCTGAATGGCTTGTAAAGTTCCTAGTTTTAGTAAAGTTACAGCTTGCCTCCTAAGATCCTACCCCTGAGTTTGACTTTTAACAGAAACTGGTTTTCAGGTCTTTGTGTGTGTGAAACGTTCGGTCTTCGTTTTCCACAGTTGGTGGAGCAGCTGGGGGCAGACAACGTGGTGGCAGAGTTGGGAGGAACTCTGGCCTACAATCATGAGATGTGGATCAGCAACAGAACAGTGAGTTACGAAACTGTGATTGGGATGTAAGCTTTCTCTGAAAGATATCCTCTTCCTTTCTCCCTGTGAGAATACTTGTTGATAGTGCTAGTTGACTGGGATGCATCTCTAATTTTTAATCTTTTCTCCCTCTCCCTCCCTCCCCTCTATCTCTGTCGTCAGAATTACGAGAGGATAGTTCATCTCCACAAGAAGACGATGGGCCGGCTCCCGGAGACTAAGAAAGGACTCGGAACCTTCAAGATGCCGTCCACTGTCAAAGACGCCGAGCGGCTGATGCAGGAAGAGCTGGGGTTAAAGGAAAAGATGATAAACTTGTTTGCCGAGTCGGAGCTCAAGATGGACCAGTTCCTGACGAGTTTGAACGACCAGCAAAGCCACGCTCCCGCATCACTGGACCTGCGAGCGATGACGTCATCAGTTGGAGAGATGTTGATCGAGGTAAAGGACAGCCAGAAGGAGTTTGACGACTTCTGGAAGATCCACAGAACACACTCCGAGCACATCATGAGAATGTGCCACTTCTCAAGATCAGGGGAAAAGGTATGTGTGGAATTACGATGACATCATCACTTTGTGAATTTCCGATGACATCATCATTGTTGTCATATATACTTCGATACCAGGTTTAGTTGAACAACGTTGTGAAATGCTATTTGATTGTGCATGATTACTCGGTAACTTTCTCCCCATGCTATCACAGCTGAAGCAGATGATGGGTGGTCACATCAGTGACTTGGCGGAGGACAAGGCGGTGCTGGGTGACTCTCTGGAGTCAGCTCTGGAACAAGGAGAGAAACACGAGCACTTTGCCACCAAATGTCTGGAGGTACATTACCACGTCTACTCACTGTTCACACTATTAGTGGGAAAATAATGTCGATTTTGAGATTTCGGCTCCAAATTTTTTCATCACCAGAAGAGTGATACCACGCGTATCAGAGAGTGTTTTTTTAACAGACGATAGACGAGCAGATGACCAAAATAAAGCAGGACGCGGGGGAGTTGTGTGATCCCAACCACCTACCGAACGAATCTGAGGCAGAGATGCACGCCGCCATGCAGAAGGCTCAGGCGGCGGTCCAGACGCAACTCCAGGAGCTGACAAAGACCTACCAGACACTGTCAGACATCTGCCAGCAGAAGAGGGATCTCTACATCGTGTGTGTCAAATTTCACATGAACCTGAGACAGGTGAGCCCTATCTCTCTCTTTCCCAACCCTCTTTCCCTATGTTTACATCTTTCTTCCTCTCCTTTAAGGAATCACATCCTTCTTCTCTTTCTCTTCCTCCCTCCCTCCTTCCATCCATATCTCTCTCTCTTCCACTCCATCCAAAACACTGTCATATTACCATTTCCCCCTGTTTTCGTTGCTCCAGCTCCAACAGTGGAATGATGAAACAATGTTGCTCCTGGCCTCCCAGCCTCTCGAGGAGCCGACGCCCTCAGCAGCACTCAACCTCCTCTCCAGTATAGAGCAGTGTCAAATGGGAATGACGTCGACTCACATCACCAACCTGACAGAGCTGGCCAGCACCCTCGGGTCAAAGACATTCAAGAAGAAGAACGATGCCGTCATCAAGAAGTTAGTGACAAGGCGAAATACTTTGACTTCAGGACCATGCAGGCTTTACCTCATTGTTTGCCATTTACCACAGTCGAGGGCTCAATTTTTGTGTCTGTCAAACTGAAAATTTTAATTTGAAAAAGCTCTGCTCTAAACCAACTCTCTCTCTCCAGATATGAACATGCGCGGAATCTTCTAGAACATCGGAAGACGTTTCTCCAGAGGATACTCAGTTCTCATTTCCCTCGTCCAGTGGCACCCCCCAGTCCCAATCCTCTCCACCGCTCCAAGGTTTGATTGTACTCCACTCATTCTGACTACATTACATCAATAGAAGACAGCTAGTGTAAGGCAAAGAATGCAGGATTTCACGTTTGCATCTCATGAGTGCATATCGGCACTGACCTGACCTACATCACGATTTGCAAGCGACCTGATTTCATGAGTGCATATCGGCACTGACCTGATGCCATGTTTTCACTTAGGTACTGTCGTTGTCTGCAGAAAGACAACTCTTTTCTATTATTGACTAGTAATGTGTGTTAGATCACAATTTGCAAGCGAATGTGAAATTTTTGTCTCCTGTAAAATTTACAGCCGGCTCCCGACAGTAGTTTCAATGAGACTGATGTTCACCTCGAGGTGACCCCCGATCGCCGCTCGCTGACCTCTACCGTTTCCACGGCAAGCAGCGAGGGGCTGGTTGCCGGGGACTACCAGGACATGGAGACAGACGGAGGTGTTCTGAAGAACAGGCAGTTTGTGTACAAGGAGCTGGTGGCCACTGAGCAGGACTACATCAAAGACATCAGCACCGTCATTGATGTGAGCTACGCATACTGCATGAGTGAGCGAAGGAAGTGGAAATAAAGTTAGAGATTTGCACCACGCACTTCGTGTGTGAATTCAAGGAAAGTATTTTTCAGAAAGATGTTATATACCCTTAAATTATAAGACCAGTGACTCTGTGGAATGAAAATAGAAGAGAGATAAGTAGGAAAAAACACCTCATCTTCCTCCCTAACCAGAGTTACTACGATGAGATGGATCCTGAGAGTCTCATCATTCCTCTGAGACTCCGAGGAAAAAGGGAGATTGTCTTTGGAAACCTTCTCGAGATAAAGACCTTCCACGAGACGTAAGCCACACCCACACTGATGGTTTCAATGGTGATGATGTCATAACAATGATGTCATAATGATGTAATAGGGATTTCAGTAAGGCTCTGGAGAAATATGCCGATTGTCCGGAGAGAGTCGGAGAGTGCTTCACACAGCATGTGAGTAGTCACATGACATTCATGTGTGATCACGTGACCTTGTGATGATGTAATATGTCATAATCCAGTCGGCACAGTTCCAGATGTATTCCATATACTGCAAGAACAGAACTCATTCTGAGACTCTTATCAACGAATCAACCGAAAGCCAGGCTTTCTTCAAGGTATACACCATAATATCAAATTTTCATGGATTTGCTGTGCTTTGGAGAAGATCGCATGGAACAAAATGTTTTGTTGAGCATCCACTTTTGAAACTTACTAATGGTTTATGCCTCAAAAAATCTTCAGTGTTAAATTTCCCTAGTCAGACTTTTATTGTCAGCCAAATGTCTGTCTGATGGACGCAGGGAATACAGCTGAAATTGGGTCATGCTCTCCACCTCAATTCCTACCTCCTCAAGCCCATCCAGAGAATCACCAAATATCAACTTCTTCTCAAAGTGAGCTGGAAAAAAACGCCAATTTGCTCTGATGCTAATATTTTCTCTCTTCTCCGCCTTCTCCCTTCTTCCCCCCCTCCCCCCTCTTTCACTCAGGACATGATGAAGCATGCAGTGCTGGCTAAGAAGGCCCACTCTGAGCTACAGGCAGCTCTCGAGTCAATGCTCAAAGTCCTCAAAAACCTGAACGATTCTCTCCACGTTCTTGGGGTCAAAGGATTTCCAGTGAGTTACAGGTCACATCACAACCTTGACCTGTAGGACACATTACAACCTTGTCCTGTAGGACACATTGAAACCTTGTCCTGTAGGACACATCACAACACATAGTTTAATTGTCTTCCAATTCAGAAAGAAATTTCAATTTCACTGTTTCTTTCTCACTATAGGGTTCTCTTGCAGAGCAAGGCAGACTGCTAGTCCATGTAAGATCCCAAACTTTTATTTAACTCTCACTTTCCCTTTTCCTGTGTGTGTCTAGGACCCGTTCCAAGTATCGGACAACGCCGGCCGGTTCTGCGAGACTACGAGAGAGACACATCTTTCTGTTCGAGAAGGTCATCATTGTCAGTAAGAAGGTGGAGGCTCCAGTTCAGCACAAGAAGCATAAAAAAAGCGACGCCTACATTTATAAAGACCATATGCAGGTAAATGGAGCAGGTGTTAGAGTGAAACTAAAAAAGTGAGCCTATACCTTAGTTGCAAGATTGCATATCAGATGTATAATATTTGCTTGGCTCACCAAAAAATTAATGCGTCTAAGCTTATTAGCAATTTCGTGCAAGAATGGCACAATTTCTACTAATTTCGTCGCGTTTCTCTGCAGATGGCTGTAGTGAATTTGAGAGACTCGACCGACAAACACGGACTGCAGTTCCAGATCACGATCCACGGTCAGAACAAGATATACACCTTCCAGGCCAGCACCAAGGAGGTGAGAGACATGTGGAAGGCCGAGATCAGACGACTGCTGCAGGCACAGTTCAGCCTCATGAAGGGTGAGGAGAGAGTGGGCACGTAGAGAAGTTAGGGCTCCTAATATTGGCTTCTCAGAATTGTAGCTAATTTTGCTTCTAGAGGCCCACGTTTTTAAGGCACTTTTCATTTCTTGGTAGTGTCTTGTATGAAGTTTTGACCGTTGTGAAAATATTATTCTGTCTGTGTGCGTTTCTCTCCAGACATGGTCATGCAGTCTGGGACTCTGGACCGAAGCAACTACAAGGGGAAGACCAGATCTGGTAGGTCTCCACAATCAATCCGACAACTTCCCTTCACCAGTGGCGGTTGTGAACTTGCACAGGTCTGTCCAGAGACAGTCGGCTGTTTGGAGATTCCTTCAAGGCCCATCCTGTTCAGAAGAGATCTCTAGCGTTAGCAGCTAGCTACTCCTCCTTTCTCCCTCCCTCCCCCTCCCTTTGCTGGCTTTCTAATGCTCTCTCTCTTTCTCTTTCTCTTTTCTGCAATACTACTACTCTCCTCTGATTCTCTTGCAGCGATCGGCTGTTCAAGAAGAAGGGAGGGAAGAGACCAGAGACGCCAAAGTCAGGAAGAAAGCTGGCGGCTCTTGAGCCGTCTGCCAGTCTACCAGCTGGACTGACACATTCAGCAAGACCCACCCACTCCCTCACTCCATACAGCGCAGACTCTGAAGGTACTTACACTTTAGTTGGGAGTTGGCTCTTTTCAAAGACACGATTGCATGATCTTGAGATGCTATTGAGTATGGTTGTTATTAACCTCGGAGACCACAGCAGCTGGATATACACAATGTCTGCTCTTGCTTTCTCATCAATCATCAATCTTGTCTGCAATCCAATTACTTGTCAACTAAGCCACTATATAGAGCCTGCACAAGTGCCTACACATTCCACATCGATAGGGTAGATCCTGGTTGCGATGTAGTGTGTGTGCTTACATGATTTCCGCCCTTACCCCTCCACACACACACACACACACACATCTCTCTCTCTCTCTCTCCCCCCTCTGTAGCTGGTGAAGACAAGTCAGATTCAATCTCTAGCGACGAAGAGATTGCTTTCTCCTCCGACGAGGAAGACGGACTCACAACTACTGCAGTGGACCATTATGAGAGCCTGGTTAGTTATTATATACCTCTACATTATGTACTATTGTATGGAACTCTGCATTAAGTAATACACCCACTGTTGCAGTATATATAGTACTTAGAACTCAACACACAGTTTGTAAGGCTTGTAATGCACCCAATGCTAGTAGTATAATAATAATAATGGTAGTATATCACTAGGCCACCCCATGTATATACAGTTTATCTAAGTAAGTATATGCTGAACTACTTAGACAGTTCAAACATATATACCACGCCATCCAAGTTATTGTGGCCTTACTCCTCCTACTGAATTTGATAGACGATACGGTATCATGTGTCCCAGGCACCAGGTGCTCCAAGGTACTACACAGCAATCACAGACTACAACCCAGGAGCCTCTGACAACGGAGTTCAGCTCACCAGCGGACAAGAAATCGAGGTCATCGGCATCAACAAATACGGCTGGTGGTGGGTTCGAGCCACCAATCATTACACTAACGAGGTCGAGGAGGGGTGGGTCCCTGCTAGTTATCTGCAGATGTCCGAAGACCAGACGACCCTGGGCCCAGACTCACTCATGCCGGCACGGCTGTCTGTATTGCGCAAGAGAACTTGACCTTTTTGTCCTTTTGTGTGTGTGTGTTTATCATGGCACTGCACTGTTGTGCGTCAATTATAATTTTTAACACAGATAATTTATTATGGTTAACATGAGGACTATTATAGTCATCGTCGTCTCAATGCGAAATTGCAACACTCTGCGCATGCGCTGAACGCAGTTAGCGCGCACTTTTCGCGGTCTCCCTCTCTTCTGAGCAGGCAGTGTGAAACATTGCCAGCCAGGACCGTGGTAGCTACCTGTTCGCCAGGTCAGTTGTCAGCCTGACATCGGGCAACTTTCAAAGAAATGTTGCCGAACACCTTTCTCCGGATTCTAGAGAATACGGATGTAACGCGGAGGACTTCGCGGGCTGCGTCGCGTATCCGGAAGCGTGCCCGCGGGGGAAACGGAGTTCAAATTCTTGCAGGACCTGTACCGTTGTGATGTGCCTCTTCAGCAAGCGATCGAGTCGCTACATTACGACGCCGCGACCCGCCATCTCCACTTTTGTGATCTGCCGAGCCATGGCCGCTGTAGTGTCTTCTCCATCCGTAGCATAAAGTGAGCGCGGCTAATATACGGGGGTGTGGCACGGCTTTGTTTACTAGTGTGAGATACGTAACTACTAGCAAACTTTTCTTCTTTCTGACGACGCTTTTTGTGTTGGAAGCTCATGTAAACGTCGTACAAACAAGCCAGCCGCCTACTGAACTCCTCAGTAGTCGCAATAAATCGGTGCTCTCTCTTTCGTCCCTCCGCAGCCACGCCCTCGTCTCGAACCATGAGCTCCAGCGAGGACGCTCCTCTCCTGACGGGCGGCGTTTTCCTCAAGGATCGCTGGGAGGTCCTCAGAAAGATCGGGAGAGGCGGCTTCGGGGAAATCTACAAGGCAAAAGACCACGACACGGGAGAGGTAAGTACGCAGCTGTGATAGCTACTAGCTAGCTTATACTACGGCTGCTTTGCGCGTTTAGTAGATACACACATACACACAGCTAACCCTTTAGAAAGCAGTGTGAAATAGGTGGAAGGACTGCATTCATCTTTGTGCGCATGGTTGCTAATATGCATGGCCTCACATACATAAGGTTTGTATAATACAGTTGCGGTAGATATTAGTGTGCATGTATTTCTACCCTGCACTACATTTTAGTGTAATGTACAACTTGAATGCGGTCCGATGCAGAGGTGGTGTGCTAAACACGTGTATAGCTACTCAGCGTGTTGGCGGGACAAGTTGTCATACCCACTCAACATAGAGTGATGAGCATGACGACTCTGGAGACTCTGAGCTCTCGACTTATGTCACCACCACACCAATTCCAGAAGATCTTTTTCATATCATCCTCTTACCCGCAGTACTTTGCATGACATGCAACTTGAGTACTATCTTCCACTTAGTCTTTAACTTGTTGACAACTATGGATAAAATCTGGAACACTGAACTTAGCATGCTGTACTTCTCTCTCCCTTCGTTTCTCTACAGCGATGTGCCATCAAGGCTGAGTCAGCGGTCAGCTCCAAACAGGTCCTAAAGATGGAAGTGGTGGTACTCAAACGACTGCAGAGCTGCTCGCCACACATATGCATCCTCCTGGGCTGCGGACGGACAGACAGAATCAACTACATGGTCATGAGTCTTCTCGGACCAAACCTCTCTGAGCTACGAAAACAACAACCGAATCAGAAATTCTCTCTCTCTACGACTCTCCGCGTGGGTGTCCAGGTCATCGCAGCAGTTCGGGCCATGCACAACTGCGGGTTTCTTCACCGAGACATCAAACCCTCAAACTTTGCAATCGGAGCGTCGTCAGTCACAAAACAGACGTGCTACATGCTGGATTTCGGTCTCGCCAGGCAGTACGTGACCCCCACGGGGGAAATTCGCGCCCCCGAGACCGGTGGCCGGGTTCCGTGGGACCGTCAGATACGCTTCAATCAACGCCCACCAGTCTAAAGATCTCGGTCGACACGATGACCTGTGGTCTGTTTTCTACCTTCTTGTTGAGCTGGTGAACGGAGAGCTGCCCTGGAAGAAACTCAGAGACAAGGACAAAGCTGGGAAGTTCAAGCTCAGTTTTGACCACAAACGACTACTGAAGCACTTACCGGCCGAATTCTTTGACTTTCTCGACCACCTGAAATCTCTGGACTATTTCCAGGAGCCCGATTACGTAATGTTGAGCACGCTGCTCCAGAACGCGATTCGTTATCTCGGGGTTAAGAGGAGCGACCCGTTGGATTGGGAACAAGATGCCAGCGTCCAGTCTCTAACTACAGTCAGCGTCGGGTCAGCCCCTGCTCTGCATTCTAATCACAACACCGCTAAAGGCAAGGCAGAGGAAGTCGGAAGAGAAGGCGATTCGAGAACTCACGTTTCAACTGAAGACTGCATGAGCCAGAACGACGAGAAGAAAGAGGGGAAAATTGTGAGGAAAACGTCAGACGAAAATGCTGGGAACAGAAGCACAAAAATCGGTGCATTGGTCCAGTCTAAAAGACACAAGCAACTCAATCTTCTCCAACAGAGACGCTCCATGCCCCCCTCCCCTCTTCTACAGGCAACGCACCTCGTCCAGCAAAACGACTCGAGGCTTCCCCACACAAACAGTCTCGATCGATTCTTTGATATGAGACCAGCGAGGTCCCACTCTCTCAGTGGGTCAGGAAACCCGGAAGAGAAAGAGTCATTGAGAGACGAGGAGGTTGGAGGACGCGTGGCAAACTCGCCAGAAGAAGAGAGAAGTTTTTCTAACAAGGCCCACTGTGGGAAACACACTGAAGGAGACGGTTATGAGCAGCTGAAATTTGAGAGTAATGGGGGAGCCCCTGAGGTAATTGTGAAAATGAGAGCGGAGCTAAAAATCTTGTGAATGGTGAAATAGATGGGCAAGAGCTAGAGCAGCTAGTTGGGACAAACCAAGTGTCACCCAAATCACAAGTACTCCATCAATACGGGGTCGGGGAGATAGTTGGACCAACCGAGGTTCATCCTGACAAAACCCCGCCTCCCCAGCTGGGATATGGTACGGAGAAGTTGAACGGGGAGGACGGAGAGAGGGGAGAGCAGAGCACGCCTTCGGAGAGCAGCTGCTTCCAACACAGACTGTTTGCCTGCAGTGTTCAAAACAGGGCCGAGGAGGGTGAGGTCGACAACGCCGAACAAGTCCCTCTTGAGATGATCCCAAGAACAAGGAATCGCGAGGTACACTCCCCCGGACCCCCGCCCCTGGAATTTCACCAAGAGCGGCCGCAGACAATGTGGGGTCACGATGCCACGAGACCAATCTCTCTCTCGCAGGTGGGGCAGCTCGGCGAGAGGAGCGGGGATCCGGAGAGGATGGTGATGTTGCCAAGACCACCCGATCATCCTCCTCCTAAACACTACACTCTGTTAGCCGCTCGCAGGAGACGGTTCAGAAGACCAGCAGGGAAAACATGACCACGTCTGATCAAAATAATGGCTGGGTTTTTATTTTTTATTATCAACTCCTTTTTAAGTTCCTTGTTTCTGGCAACCCAGTCACTTTCTTGCTTCATTTTTAATATCAGTGTCACAGGTGCACTTTTTAACACATCATCATCATTTCTATGTTGGATAAAAGGACCGAAGTATATAGCGCAGCAGAATCCACGACAAAAACTATAATCAAAAGCAAAATTATGTATTATATACACAAACTTTAAGTCAAAATGTTTTCACGACATGCAGATCAGAAAAAATCAAATGTGAGTCAGTGTTTTAAGCCTGTACGGCATTACTCATCATGACCTGTCCACCACCTACTTAGCTTCCCTCTTCCTCCTCCCCCTCCTCCTCTTCCCCCTCCTCCTCCTCCTCCTCTCTTCCTCCCCCTCCTCTTCCCCCTCCTCCCCTCCACCCTCTCCTTCCGTGGCCTCGCATCTAAACCTCTCGAAAACGCTCATAAAGTCTTCTCTGCACTTGACGTTCTTGAACTTGGCACACAGCTTCTCGTGAGACACGACCTCTTCGGCATAATCGGCATTTGTGAACCAAGTGCAGGCCTTTTCGTCGTTTGCCAGGAGAGTCACAATCATGTCCGGAGTCAAGCCGTGGTTGCAGCAAATTTTCAGCGTTTGATCCCTCCGCATCAGAAGTTTGACTTTCCCCGTTTCTTGATGTCTGAGGATTTTCAGTTCTCCGCGTCCCCTCTCTTTCCACTTTCCTTCCTCGTCGAATCGATAGAGCTTGGTTCTCTGCGAGAACAAAACTTCAGCGTCGTCGTCCCAGGATTTGACCTTTACACTCTCTGGTAAGGTCACCACTGGTTTGAAGTGAACATTGACTTCTACTTCCGGGTCGTCTTGTTCGTCGCGAGACGTAAAGAGCTTCTGCCCGACGCCGCTGAATTTAAAACCTTCCTCTCTCTGGTCGAGAAAACCAGCTCCACTGCCGGCAAGATCGGCAAAGGAGAGGGAAGCTGATGGTGTAGTCGATGGAGCTCCAAACATCGTGTGTACCTCTAACTTAGGCTCTGCAGCAGACAGAGGTGGAGGAGACGTTGGTGGGGTGTGTGGCTGCACAGGCTCTCTTTCATCCGCAGCAGACAGAGGTGGAGGAGACGTTGGTGGGGTGTGCGGCTGCACCGAGCTTTGTTCGTCATCTTCCGGAGTGACCGCTTGCGTCAAACGTATCTCTATCGCTTCTTTCAGGTTTTCACTACTTTCTTCAGTCGTTGGTAGTTTTGCAGCAGAAATTTGAGTCCCGGTCCTGGTTTCTCCATCACCCTCAGAGCCAGAAGCACGTTCGTAGTGGCCTGTAAGGAGATCAACGCATCCACGACACCCAGGGCATGCCGGGAGAGCCTCGTAGTTGAAAAACGACGGCGGAAGCAGCAAACTTTCGGCAAATTTTACTTTCTCTTCGCTGGGGAGTTCGACGGAAATGATTACCACGTCATCTTCACTCTCTTCGCGAGGCTCAACTGCTTGTTTGAAACTCACTCGTCCGGGAGAGAGTCGGGGAGAGGGAGAGCAAGAAGAGGACGAACAATCGTCAGCATCGTCTTCATCGTCCGGCGATTCGTTTCGTGTGAAATGACGTGGAGTGAGTTGCAGCCGTGCACCAAAAAGACTTGTCCCCTGTTGCGATTGAGTGACGTGTGCCCCAGAGTTTGACGCGAAGGGGATTAGTTTTGGTGTGGGTAAGGACGATTGGTGAGGAGCGCCCGGTTTTGATTTTCCACAAGCGCAGCATTTCATGTCCTCCTTCCTGTTGGTGATGTAGCACTCTTCACAGTCCCAGGAGTCTTGGGCGGGAGCAAATCTCGCTGCGAAATCAAGAGCTTTTGACGAACTCGCTTCGGCTGCTTTGCTATCTTCACCAGACTCTTGCTGCACATTCTCTCCTTTCTCTTCTTTTTGACTCGATACCTTTGCAGTTGTCTTGCTAGCTGTACCGGCTGAACTCACTGCTTCTTCAAAGGCTTTCTTGAAGGTGCTGGCTAAGGCGGGAGATTTGAATCTGATGGCAAAATTCTCCGGTTTCTCGGCTTCCTCTGAAAAGTCTCCAGGAGTGAACCAGGTCCAGGCTTTGTTGCTGCCCGGCATGGCAGTAAGGGTCATTGACCTCGTGATGACGTGATTGCAGCAGATTTTGAGGACTTGGTCACGACGCATGAGCACCCTCGCCTTCCCGGCCTGTCGGTTTACGAGAATCTTCATCTCCCCTACTCCCCTCTCCTTCCACTGATCCACGCCCGAGTCGAAACGGAAGAGTTTTGCCCGCTCGGCAAACACGGCCTCCTCGTTTTCTTCCCCACTGCTGATCTCCACTGCCTCTGGTAGGGTGACGATGGGCTCGAAATGGATGTCCGGTTCGTGTGCAGAGGTGTTCAAATCATCGCTTGGTTGTTGCTCGGTCGGCGAGGGAATATTCGGCGCGTCAAGCGACAGACTAAACTGGAATGGTTTCGAGGAAGAGGTATTGAAGATAGAGGCAAAGTGTAGACCTGCGGTACAACTTTTGGGTGGGGGCGATGCGCGCGGCTCTAGTTTGAGGACCCCCTCTTGTTGCTCAGTCGGTGATCCACTCAGAACTGTTTCAGTCTTAGACTCTGTGGATGTTGGAGCTACTGGTGGGAGACTGAAATTGAAACCCTCGCTGCTGCCAAACAGTGGAGGCTGAGCAGTCGATGTGGTAGAAGGGACACTAAAGGAAAACTTGCCGATGGTGTCACTTGTCTTGGCGGCATCGGTTTTAGCTTCGGTGGTTGAGGGTAATGAAAAATTGAAACCCCCTCCTTCAGTTCCAGATGTAGTACTGGTAGTCTTGGTTTTATCAGCTGTGGCTGCACTATTAGCTGCAGTAGAAGTGGCAGAGGCTCCAAATGTGCATTTAAATCCACCACTGTCTGATGCAGAGGTGGAGTGGGCACTAAATAGAGAACCACTGAACATGAACCTTCCACTGCTGCCAGTGGAACTGCTAGCGGTAGCTGACGGTGCACCTGACCCACCACTGTTGGCTGATTTAGCATTCAACATTGATCCAAGACTGAGACTGCCCATACTGAACCCTCCACTGGCAGTGCCCAGTGACCCTGGGAATGACACAGGACCACCAAATGAAGAAACACCACTTTTCGAGTCCCCGCCGAATTTCAGCCCAGAGAATTTCGCCGCTGCAGATGCACCAGAGTCTCCAGCTACAGCCTCAGTCTCCAGTCCTGGTTTAGCCGTCGCACAAGCCATACATTTTACGGCGCTCGCTTCGTTTTGAACCAGACAGGTGTCGCACTCCCAGGAACCCACGGGGGCTGAAAACTTTTCCCTCAGCGAGACCTCAGCAGAAGCTGGTGGTGAGCTCGAAACCTCGTCACCGCCACTCTCCTCCTTGTGACCCTTGGCTTTCTCGACGCACATCTCAAAAACCCTACGAAACTCGGCAACAACCAACGCCTGTTTGAACTTGATGGCCAGTTTCTCCGGTTTTGGTTCGCCGTCCGAGAAATCGCACGCAGTGTACCAAGCCAGCTGGTTGTTCCCCTGTAGCTGGGCGAGCGTCATCTCGGGGGTGATGAAGTGGTTGCAGCAGAGTTTCAAGATTTGATCGCGACGCATCAGAACTCTCGCTTTCCCGCTCGTCTTGTGCTCTAGAATCTTGATTTCTCCAATTCCTCTCTCCTTCCAGGCACTTGCGGAGCTGTCGTAACGATAGAGCTTTGCTCGATTAGCAAACAGGACCCTTTCGTCTTCTTCGCCGGTGCTGATTTCTTCGAGTTGAGGGAGAGAAACGATCGGTTTGAAATCCGGCATAGCATCGTACAACGATTCGTGGTCGCTTCGTTTTTCAGCCTCTGAACCGTCGGTTGTTTTCACAGCAGTTGGAGAGGAAGTTGTTCCAATTATTGATGTCCCTAGTGACCCGAGGCTCAGTGTGGCAGCTGCGGTTGTTGTAGGTGGGGCATAGAATGACAAAGAGACGGGTGTCGCTGTCGTAGCGACGCTGCCGAGCAGTCCAGAAGACAGAGAAAACAAGGAGCTGTCGGGAAAGTCGGCACTAGCGGTCTGAGGCGTAGAACTCTGCAGTAGTGAGGCCAGTGTTTCCGACTTTACACCGGCAGTCGATGGAGGCTCAACATTAATAGTCAGAGGTGGTCTCATTGAAAACTGGAACCCTCCTCCTCCGAAAGGGAGAGAGGAGGAAAATGGTGACGACTCTGGGACACTAGTCCCAATGGTAGCTGGTGTCGGGACTGCGGAACCAAATATCCCAACTCCAGGTTTAGTTGTAACGGGAGCAGACGAAGGAAGAGAAGTTGCTGCAGTGGGAGGCAAAGTAGTTACTGATTTTGGCGGGGAATACTGTGCGGTTGGAGGGGATGGAGGCGATGTTTTCACTGATTTATGTTCGGGTGAAGCGGGAAGGAAAGTCCCCGGCTTGAGGACGAACCCAGTGGTGGATGGGTCTGGGTGTGTGGGGAGGGGAGGAGAGGAAGGAGGAGAGGTTGGTTCAGATGAGGTAAGAACAGGTGTCCTCGGTTGCTGGGTGAGGTGTTGAACATCTACTAACTGGAGGGGTGGTTGTTGGTTCATTGCCCCTCGCTGCAACAGCTGCATCTGATAGCTCAGTTGGTTGGGGAGGATCATCTGGTTCCCTGTCACCATCGGCTGTTGGCCGAACACAGTTCCACCGGGAGTTGGTACACGACTTCCCGTCTGTTGACCGAGTGGGGCACCAACCGGTGGGAGCATGCCACCTGACTGAAGACCTAGCTGATGCCCCATTGTCGCGGGCCTATACCCAACACCAACTGCTTGTCCGGCAAGTATCAACTGTTCAGCGTCACTGGGATGGAGCACGCCACCTGGTTGAAGATTTGAAGCACCTACTCCTCCAGTTGTATATCCAACGCCATTCGCAGCTTGTCCACCACCAGGTATCGACTGTTCATTGAATACATAACCACCGAGTGGTAACACACGGTTCCCCGCGTGTCCACCAAGTGTTGTACCACCAGGAGGGAACACGTTTGTCCCTGGTTGAAGGTAAGAAACCTGCGTCCCCCCAAGCCTATACCCAGCACCAGCTGCCACTTGTCCGGTGGGTATTGGTTGTTCGCTCAACACCGCACCACTAGGTTGAACAACTCCACCTGCTTGTAGATTTGAAGCCCCTATTCCTCCAGATCTATAGCTGACACCAGACGCCAGTTGCTGCTGAGCTCCAAACATTTGCGGCCCTGTACCCGAAATTGAGAGCCCGGGATTCGAAGCGGGAGACAGGTGAGGAGGAAGAGGAGTGAGTTGAGGCTGCGGCGAGGCTTGGTACACCATCTGCTGCTGCTGGTGAACATTCATTCCCATTGGTGATTGTAGGAGAGGGGAGCGGAACGAGGAGGAGAAGGAGGGGTGGGGTGGGTACATGGCGACCCCGCTGGGAGTCACCATCTGGTGAGGTACACCACCGCTCATTGCCTGTGGACTGAGGTGCTGGTAACTGCGAGAGAGGTGAGGAGACAGGTAGCCAGAAGCCGGGGAAACATAGAGCTTCAGTGCCGACACTTCAGCCTGGAAAATAGAGATATAAAATTCAGGATTGAAAACTTATCAGTTTTGATGGCCATTACATGTGTAACTGCTAAGATTAAAATTCTGTGATTGAAATCTTCATACGTACGTACCTGCAAACTCTTGAGCTGCTCGTTCATAGACGTAATGAGAGCATCTTTTTCTTTCATTTCTTCCCTCAGACTATCCATCGGTGAGGAAGTCTGTGAAACACAAGTCAATCGTTTGCTCAAATTTTTGTAGAGGTCGAGGGGTTAAACTGACCTTTTTATCGGGGGAGAAAGGAGAGAGACGAGACTGCCGTATGCCCGATGCAGCCGGCGTGGAGGATTTTCGAGGAACGAGGAGACTCGTCTCTGGGGATGAGTCGTATGTGAGAGAGACGGCAACGTCCCTGCGAGATTCCTCGTCTTCCAACATCATCTTCTTCAGCTCCTTCTGCTTCTCCTCGATCTTCTCCTTCAACTGACAAACAACGCAATGGATAAAAGACGGGAGTGAGATTAGGGGGAGGGGAGAAAGTTTGGAGCGGGACACGTGCTTACATCTTTGTCGGTTGCAGTCAGTCGGGACAGAGCTAGGTCGAGGCATTTTTCAGCCTTCTTCTTCAGCTCTCCACTGGTTTCGCCAATCTCACCAGAAGAGCCTTGCTGAGCCATCACAAGATAGATCTGCACAAACACACAAACTTGACAAGTCAAAAGTGCATATTTTTATATGTAGGAATCATTCTTCACTATACCTACAGATTTCAGTGCAATCACTCTCATAATGAGATTGCACATTACCTGGGCCTGGTTCCAAGCTGCCAGTGAAGTCTTGACCTTGGAATAGAGACCGAGAGCCTTGGCCAGGTCTCTTCTGTAGGCAGCTGCGTCGCCAAGGGCCATGTGGGCCTCGTTCAGGAGGGACACTCCGCTGTGTTCACCGGAGGTCACCAATACCACACCGCCTCCCCCCTCGTGGGGAACCTGGGGTCTGCGAATTTTCGACCCCCTCTCTATCTCGGTCAAGATGGCGACAATAATCTCCCAGTAATGACCACTTCTCCAGAGCATGTCCTGGAAATGAGAAAAGGCGAAGGCTAGAAGCAACGTAGGGGGAAAAGACAAATTTTTGAAGTGAGGTTAGTTAAGGTCGAGACGCGAGGAAAAAGGAGAAAGTTCGGAGCAAGTTCGGGGGAGAGCAGAGGGAGATAGAGAGCAAAATCCGTGCAAACAACTTGTCAGCTTACCTCAATTAAAGAAGATGAACCACTTCTATCTCTTCCATCTGAACTCTCATTAGCTTCAACCACTGACTCTGCCTGTGAGATGAAGTCATTTTCAAACGACATCATCACGATGTCATAGTTAAAACGAACCCTCTGTTGGAAGTGTTTGGCGAGGGAGGTGAGTTGGGAGAGATTGAGTCGCAGTGGACGACAACCACGAACAAGGCCCAACCCTTCGCTGATGACTCTCTTCACATCTGCACTGCCTCCACTGGGAGAAAAGATGATGTCATATCAAAACAAAGTGCATATAGAATATACCTGGCTGATGGGGAGATGTATTGGTGAACATAGGACCACCACTGACAGTATTTCGACAAATCGGATCCCTGGAACTCGGTTGTCATGGTGACGGGTAGTGTGTGGAGGAGTGAGTTGGGGAGGGAGGGAGGGTGTGAGGGGGCAGAGGTGAGCACCGATTGGAGAGTGTGGATTGACAGAACCAGCATTGCCTGCAAGAGAAAAAATTTCGCAATTCTGTAAATATCTCAACTACATTATCTGCATATTATATGGAAATGTTCTCGGAAAAGTTCCCTATTATACTACCTCAACATCAGGCAGAGAGAGGGTATCTGGGGCTGTCGTGTTGATGTAGCTGCCGGGCAGATCAACTCGCAGACCAAAAAACATGTTCTGCAGCCACTGGTACACTGGAAGTGATGCAGTAAAGAAAATAATAGTTAGTGTATGTGTAAACTTGCAGTGCTTTCACTACAACTACCCCTGAAAGCTGGGAATCTTGACGGAAGTAAGAGTGATTACATTCGGACAGAACAGCTTTGCCAAGCTGACCTATCTAGTGTAATATACCTGAGGTGGTAACATCCATGGCTCTAAGACAGACGCACAGCCACAGTAGGGCAGGCAGATCCTGTCCGTTACTGAGGAAGTATATCTTGTCGCACACGAGAGCTTCAGCCTCTGACGGGAGAGGGATGGCGGGGGTTGAAGCCAGTAGATGCTCAGACTCTGCAGCGATGTACGACTGGAAGAAGTGGAATAAGAGCGAGACGATTAAAAGTCACATAATTTGTGCTGTTTGAGGAACTAAGGCGCAAAGACTGTTGTTTCTGTGTACTATGATCAAATTTTGTGGTCGGCGTTTAGCTCTCATGAAATGGCCACAGAGAAAAACTTACTCTTCTGATGTTGTATGTGATGGGTGACGACGCAAACCCCACTCTAACTCCCCTTAGATCCTGAAAAACAAGTAAACACTCGTAGACCAACGGAGCAAAAATATTCCACAATACACTGAATGTACCTCATTCTCTGTGAAAAGAGTCTTTATAATGGCCAGCTTTCCCCCCTGAAGAAAGAACGTTTGTGACATCATACATGTGTGTATAATGGTTAAAGTGTACTGCCTTCCTGTTGCATTGAGAAGAGGCTCCTACAATACCAACTGCCTTCCTGTTGCACTGAGAAGAGGCTCCTACAATACTAATATATACTAGTAATAGTAATGCTCAAGTTCAGCAGCAACTCGCTATCTGTTTCCCCAAAATAAACGTCTATATAATTGTTGTAAAAATAACATTACACGATCACACAACGCAACACGTTCAAAATGCATGTCAACAGAAATGTTAAACTTACTTGCCCCTCAATGATCTTGGCCAATCCTCCGAGATAGATGTCTCCCTTTACTCTGGACACTAGGAGCAGCTGTCTACTGACCACACAGAGACGACCGCAGGACCGAGTGTGCCACGCCTCCAGTTCCCGTCTCTGTTCCATGCCACCGACAAGTGGAACGGAGTCGAGGTTTGGCGGGGGGAACGAAAGAGCCGCCAGCAGACAGAGATTCCCAACTTGGGCCTGGACAGAGACAAATAATCACAACAGGGAAAGTTTTAGTGACGGACACTCCAAATAAAAAACACCTCCCTATAAGAAGGATGGGCTACCATCACGTGTAGATATTATGTAAACTCACATATTTCACAGCGTGAGAGGCAGTGAAGGAGACCTTGAACCTGTGGCTCCAGTACATGTAGCTGGCCAGGAGGAGGTAGAACTGGCCACAGAGTTCCCTCAGAGCCACACGATGAACTGGATTGACGTGCGGGTGTTGGGCCTTCAGGGCTTGCAACGCTGCAAACAACACCTTGTCGTACCTAGAGGGGGGGAGAGGGAGGGAGAGAGAGAGAGAAATGAGAACGAAAGATTAACATGCTCAACATAATGATGGGGGAAAGCTCCTAAGCTGGAAAAAAGCTGCCAGATTCTTTCAGAAACAAAACACACGTCCAACCATTTAAACCCCAGAACAGTGCTAAAACAATATTTACGCCGACACAAGTTCCCCATTCAAAAGCCTCAATTCTCTACGGACCACTCAAGATGAATCCAAGATCCACGTGGACTTACTTGAGTAAGACAGACGCCATGAGCGAGCCAGATGCCCGCGAAGTGTGGAAGAGGAGGGACAGGTGATCCAGTACCGCGACGAGCACGCGACACTGTGCATCGTAGTCCTGCACTGACTCCCCCTTTACTGCAGCATAGTGGTGCTACAGCAGAGACAAAAGATATGTATGGGCATCTGAGATATTCCGGGCAAATCTCACCCCCTAAATTTTGCCTCTCTTGAATTAAACATTAATTGATGGTAAAACTCTAAGAGACTACTAGGGTGTGTTTGTGGACTTCTTGTGCCTTCAAGATACACAGAGCAAGCGGACCCGGTCGAGGTAAGCTAATTGCTAGAAGCATACAGGGCTGAAAGAGGTTCATGTATATTATACCTCTGCTACGTGAAGAGTACAAGTCAACCACTCTTTGCTGTCCGTGAAGAGTTTCCTCTCTCTCTGAGACAGACAGTGACCCAAGGCTTTCTCTGACTCACCTACAACACCCGGAGTAGAGGTAAGAGGGAAACAAACTTTAAACAGGTTTCAATTTCAAAGTATGTTAGTAAGGGCACCATGTATACCATATATAGAGCTACATCAGTTTCAATTTCAAAGTGAGTTAGTAAGGGCACCATGTATACCATATATAGAGCTACATCAGTTTCAATTTCGGTAATTGTGTTAGTGAGTCAGTTAATAGAGTCTTTGATGCAGTAGTGAAGACAGTATATAGAAGTTTACACAGACCTGAAGAGTTGTAGTGGTTGACTAAGTGAATGTGGGCTGCTACATCATCCTTACACCGAGACTAGGAGGCACAAAGAGAGAAATCAGTAACGAGAGGTACATATATATATATAGCACAGGGTTGGAGTGGCTTACCAACTGTTGTTCGGCAAGCTTCGTGGCTAAATCTGGATCACTACCTCCCTGAATGGTACTCATCTTCTCCTGTGAGTCATCAAACACACTTTACTACTGAATCAGTGACAAGCTGAGAAAACTCGTGGATAGTTTTATTTCTTACAGAACTTACAGTGAGAGAGAGAACCAGAGAGTGTACGTTGCTGTAGCCCTCAATCCTCTCAAGAGAGGACTGGGATCAGAACAAGTTGTCAATGGACGACGGGTTTTCCTGACAGTTTGCACATACCTTCAGTGCTTCAGGAGTGGGATTTTCAATCTTGCAGTACAACTTTGCCACTATATAAAGGGTTGGAAAAAGGGTGGAATGGAATAGACAATGAAAACTGTATGTCTCAACAACTTGGTAACGAGGTAGAAAGGCAAGGCAAACAAGTCAACTACACCCAGGAGAGCTCCTTCTTTTCAAAGAATACGAACACTGTAGCTAACCTGATATAGCCACCTCTCTCTGATCTTCCCTCAACACCAGAGACCTGTTTGTACAAAAGGCAAATGGCAACCTTACATCACCCTCTCACAACTGCACATCATTTGACATACACCTACCTACAGTAATATAAACAAGGTCTGAGCAAAGACAAGGCACACAAAAGCAAACTACACTCTTTGTGGCATAGAAAAGCCACAAGCAGCCCTACTCTCTACTCCACCTTGATGTTGAACTTACACGACAGACACACACATGCAGTACGTACCTGTTGTAATGAACAACTGCCTTCTCGAGGAGACCCTCTCTCTCACATGCCTGACCCATCAACTTGTGGGCTCTGAGACACGTGAGACGATGAACTGAATTCACAACACACTAGCAATAAACCTTACCTGGAATCCTTCCCTTGTACTGACAAGTAGTCCTGGAGATAGCTGTAAGGTATGTTCGACATTTCACTCAAAAATTTGGTGGTTCAATATCAATTTTTTTAGCCCGCCTCACCGAATGGCATCCTGGTATTTTTTGACCTCCACGCACAGTCTGGCAAACTCATAGCCATGGTGAGCTCTCTGTAACGGAGGAGGCACATTTAACCCCTTAGAAACGGTAGGTAGACAGCGTAAATGATTAGAATAGTGTGCATACTAACTGTATGTATACACGGGAGCTGACCTCTTGTGCACTTGATAGTCGCTTCTGGATGCCTGCTATGTGCTTCTCGACTTGCTCCTTCGAGAGACCCATAAAGCTGGCCAGGCCCCCGCCCTCGCCTCAGCGCGCTCACGTGCAAAGGTTACTCCAAATAGAGCCCACTCGTCGCTGCGTATTTTCCGGGCTGCAGACACGCCGAAAAGGACTCCTGCATGCACACGCGGCGGAGGTCTCAATTGCTGGAAGGAGATCCCCAATTCCAGTGTCCACGATCGGCCAAAAGCGGTTTGCACCGCTCACAATTTTTCCCGTTACAACAATTCAAGGGCTAAGGGGTTAAACGATAAAACCTGACCTTTGACCCGAAGCAAATGGCGTTTACTAGTATCCAAAGACTCTGCGCCTCTTACCTCGTCCAGAGGGCTACTCTTAGCACTGGACGCTGGTCTCTATATAATGGACCCCTTCACTCTCTATTCAGCGGAATTATGTCCCCGCGAATTGCACCCCCGGCGTCGGTGAGAGGCTATAAAGACAGATCTTCGCTGAGGCTGCTCTGCTCAGGCTGTCGGTTCGTGAGACGGAAAGCACGGCTGAGGGTTGTTTGCTCCAAAAAGCCGCGTCACAAACAGAGACAAGCTTGATTGATAATAAACACAACCAACTTGTATGTAATGTTTCATCATAATTATCATCAACAAAAAGTTACAAACATCAAATATTATGAACAATAAGGAACTGTGTTTGTTGAGTGTATCATTTCATCCTATGTGATCAGACAGAGTGTGTGAGGTGAGACTTAGATTCTTGGTGCCGTCGTCGGTACTGGGAGTCCGGACTCTAGCCGCTCGATCTTCTCGAAGTGTTTTCTGGCATTTCTGATGTTCACCAGTGTAGCTGCGGACGCTGCGGGGAAGGAAGCGCGGAAAATTGAGTTCGAGATGAGATTTGTCTCAGAGGATATTACGACAACTCACGTATGGTGGGGTCGGACATTATGACCATGACGTATGTGTTGGGGGTGAAGAAATCGATGAACGCCGCAAAACATGAGTTGCGAACTTCCATGCTCTGAAACTGTGCCTGTAGTTTGCTGTGGATACAACGCACAGCGATTACACTGATTACGTAACTGTCACATGACCCTATTGTCTATGTGCACGTGACACACCTGCAGCTCAGTTTGAACTGTTTGACAATGTTGCTTATCTTCTCGAAGCGATGGATGTCTGTGTGCGGTCTCTTCACTGAGTGGGCTATCACCTACACACAGACAATATCCTTACATTCTGCACAAGAAATATGTGTCTGTCATGCATTGAAAAGCTCTAGCGGTTGTCACTGTACCACACTGTCATAGTAAAACTCACTAGAACATGCTAGAAGTGCTGTGTGTACTTATACAAGTGCTGTTGTGGTCACACTCACTAGGAAAGTGGCTCGCTCAAAGAGAAGCACTTCGTCTGCATCGAGGATTGTGGCAAAGTTACTGAGACTGGACTCTAGCTGATGGACATTTGGTATCAGTAGGTGAACAATGTTTGACCATGCCTATGGGAGAGACGAGAGAGAGAGTGTGCGTGTGGTATGCTAACAGGTGAAGATCCCACACTTGCCTTGTAGAGGGTTTCGTCCCATATTGATGTCTTGAAGCAGGTACACTCTAGAGGTAGGGACCGCTTCATCAGCTCTGCCTCACGCTTGTCAAATATCTGACGAAATAGAGAGAAGACCTCTGTGTGTGTGGCAGTAGACGGTGGGGAGAACTAAACTCACCATTTTCCGCTGGTCTTCTGGGATTAGGTCCATCTTGTGGATCAGACAGAACACCTTTGCACCAGGAGAATTCTATACAAAGACAGAAAGTTACATTGCCAAAATAAGACTTACGGTAACTCAGGCAAAATGATAGGGTGGGGAGTAAACAGGAATCCCCAAATTTACACACACATAAGGAGAGAGAGGAGTGGTTTAGATAATGTGTACACACCTGAAGAATGGCCTCTAGACATGACTGGTAGTAGTGCATGTCCTTCTCCACCTCTCTACTCTCAACATCAAAGACATATATGAGGACCTCCACATTCCGAAACACATTGTCTCGCTGAGTCGTAAAGTAGTTCTCCATAAAGATCTCCTGCCTGTGAATCAAACATACGACGGCCATTACACCCCCTACCGCAGCGATTTCAGTTCCCAAAATGAACAAACAATACTTACCCTCCACAGTCCCACAGGTTGAGGACGAGGTTGCCGAGGAAACGGACGTGGGAATGCTCCACATCAACTGCAATCAGAGAATAAAATGAACTCATATCTTCTCCAGCCCCAGCTGCTGTAGAGAGAGACGTGCTCACTTGTTGCTCCTAGTCTCCGCGTGTCTCTGGCGATGTAGTTGGCGAATATGATGGAGCGCATACTGGTCTTCCCCGACCCGCTCTTTCCCATTAGGAGGACCTGCGGACGGGTCCCGACATCCACACATCGTTTTACCTAGTCCACGGCTCTACGTACCTTCTTCTTCATGGTTTGTGCCCCAGTCTTCTGCTCCCCTACTGTGCGCTGTTTCTCTCCCCCTTCGATCCCGAATCATGTGACCAGCTCCAAAGGTTCACGTCGGCAAAGGTCAAACGTACTCATTCTCCTCGCGAGTGATGTACCCTCATCACGCACGCGCGCCGATTAATTACCATAATCACTTAGCTCTCATGGATTCAGGATTGGGTGAGCGTGTGGTGCTCCAATATTTAGTGCACAAAAACATCGTCACAAAACACACTATATACACAGGCACACACACACACACTAGGAGGACATTGAAAGAGGGGGTCTGGATGTCTGAACTAAATCTCTGGGAAGAGCATTCATCTTGATTCGTGGTCCGTCGTCTTCACGACAGACGGCAGGAGTAGTGTCAGCGCCACCGTCTTCAGCTGTCACCAGAACAATGCCTGGAGTCCTCTCAGTCGCTTCATGGAGCTCCTGAATCTCTCCTATAATATATACAATTACCCCATCACATTGAACATTGAGAGCTTCAACTACACTGCCCAAATTTATTGTTTTTCCAACAGTGTTAGGGTTTTTATAGGTGAAAAATATGAGTGTTAGCGTTAGAAATCAGAACGAACAAGGTTGGTTTTTAAAAAAATCGGATTCACGAAATTTGTGTCCTGTTATGCATCATGGTGGTATGATTAAATAGCGATGAGCAGTTTTCTAACCAGGTAGTTGTAGTGAAGCGAGCGCCGCCACGAGCTTGAAGTCCAAACGAACGGGCGGAGCCTCGTGCGACTGCTCCCAGCCAACTGGAGGAGAGGCTGGGGGAGAAAGAAGAAACATTTTGTGTCTTTTCAGGTAGCTCGAGCCACTGAGAGCCTATCGTGACTGCCTAGAGTGAGAGAGCAAGAAGTTAGTGTGAGAGAGTGAGAGGAAGAGAAGGTGTCAAATGCATTCGGTGACTAACAGTAATTCGTCTTAGTTGAAGGGTGCTCCCATGAAACTCTTTTCCTCTGAGGTTAGCCCAGGCAGTGGAACACTGCTCGGGGTCTGGATAAATAACACGCACTCGGCCAAAGCTCTTTAGGTACATGAATGAAACTTCCTCCCCATACGACCTGAAAACGCTCTCGAATTCGGGCTGTGAAATAAAGGAACGAGAAGACGTAAGTACTTAGACAAGCGTAAAATATACTGACTTACTCTAATGGACACCTCCGGGTCAGTCTCAAACACGGAAAGTGGAAGTCTGACCACGTAGAACGAAGAATCTCTCCGTGTCTCCATTTTCTCTACTGAACGCACGGCGGCGGATGGTGGTCCACCCACAAGAGGTGTGGTCGCCCCGCCCACCTACGCTGCGATTACGGGATAATTTACGGCCTACTTGAAGCAGGTCTGCGGGCGAATGCTTCCCGCGCGCCATGCATCGCGCGCGCGGCTCCGACATATTATGACGACACGTACGTGTGTACGTGTGTGGGGCTAAGCGCGGGCAGATTCAGCAAACTGCGCATATGCACGGCACGTATACAAATCATGTATGCAGACGCAGCAAAGTCTAGCTGAACTTGGCTTTTGAGAAGTCCATTTCCGGGTGCTGCTCCATGAACCTGAGGGGACACCAAAAAAAACGGCTAAATTCATACAGAAAAATATTGCACGATTTACTTCTTCAAAACATCTTGCTTCTTCTGGTCCTCAGAGGTAGGTAGACCCATCTGTATATATGGACAGAGAAACCACACTATGTCTCTAACTGAAAACTAAAGGGAAAAAACACAATGGCACCAAAGTAATTGGTATCATGGTACTTTGTGGGGAATAATTTTGCAGCTGAGGAATTACTGGCAAAATAAAAATGTGCAAAATTTTCCCAGCATGTGGAATATACTTTTGAGCATAGTATAATGATCTCACACCTCTTTCTGCCTTTGGTCATACATCATCTTCTCCACCATCCCTCTCGTCTCTCCGTCCAAATCTGACAACTGTTGAGAGCCAGTGACAGGCTATTTAGAACAGTTTCTCTCTCTCCTAACCTTGGAGTTCTCTGGCTGCACTTTCTTGGTATTGACCTCTGGATCTGTTGTGACAATCCTACTCCACCACTCCATACGATTGATCTAGGGGAAGGAAGATAGGAGAGTGTATAGATTCGCTGGAGCATTTTACCTTTTCCAGATGAACAATGATCAGCTTTCTGTCCTCTATTGTCCAGAAACACTCTTCAACCTTCACCTGAACCTCAGACATGATCCGTTGACTGGAAAAAAACAGCAAGCCTCACATTACCTTATTGTACAGTGCTCCATCTATGATCGGTTCATGACCCTTTAGCCCAACCTTCAGATGCTGAGAATCAATACACAAATATGACTATATAAAGTGTTTCACAACCACAAATTCCTGCACCTTTGGTTGAAAATCCACCACAACATCTCGACCCTTGATGGGAAAAGTAACGCCAGATGGTACCCTCACCTCTGCTTCTTGAAGCGTCTAAAAGTTTGCCATGTTAAAAATGTTCTCTAGTTTTTTTTTAGGGGTGACCTGGGTCCAGGTGTAATTAGGGAGATCTCCTCCATTTCCAGAATTTGGCTTCAGCTTTCCCTTCGCATCTTCATCTTCTTCCTCCTCGGAATCGTCCTTAACTTTGCTCGATTTCTGAAGTGTGTGTATACATGGTCTTCATCAATAGTAGGTTTTTCTTCAACTCACATTTTCTTTAGCGTCAGTTGCATTTTCCTGAGTGGATGAGGGCGTGGCAGGCGTGGCACTGGGTCCATCGGGCGGAGAAGTAGGCGGAGCTGATTTTTCAGATTTCTCTCTCTCGATTTCTGCGGCCTCTTCGTCTGTCACCTACCAATACAGCAATAGATACGACTGGGAGGGGCTCTGCTGCATACCTCCATGATCCCAGGTTGTGCATCTGTGGTTGTTCTGATGGAGGCCGCCTTCTCCTTTCTCTTCTTCTCCTCCTTCTCCCTCTCCTTCCTCTCCTTCTCCCTCTCCTTCTCTCTCTTTGCCTGAGAACGGATACATGTTAGTGGTCTTCAGACATCTGCGACTTGCCTTTAGGGCTAGTGCTTCATTCTTGCGAAATGCTTCCAGTACAACCTGCAGAAAGGCGAAGTATAGACTCAATTTGATGTGGTAAACGTTAGGCTCACTTTCTCCGCCTCTCCTCTGTTCACTCCAGTGTAGAAATCAGTCTTCCTCCGCAGAAACCCGAAGAAAGTGTGCAGGAGCTGCAACGACATCGAAACGTGCAACATCTCCAAATACAGCGCACCTTCCGCACGACCCGTCCTCGCTTGCGCAGGGATCCCAGACCGTTCCTTGCTCACCTCTTTGATACCTCCCTCCGTGTGCTCCTCGGCCAGTCGCAGCAAAAGGCCGTCGAAGCGATCCTCTGCTTCAGAAGCCATGAGGACGCTCTGCCAATCGAGATTACGTATCAGTTTACGGCTCCACCTATTGAGATTACGAATTAGTTTACGGAGAATATCCACGAGAAGTCGTCTCCACAGGCCCGAACTAGCGCAGTCAGAGCTCGTTCCCTGCCCGTAGCTGCACATCGGCACTGCCAGAGCTAGCTGATCGACCAGGCCCCGTCTCTCCTCCAGCGTTCATGGTCCGGTAGGTAAGAATTTTGATAGCTACTGGCTAGCTAGCTGGGTAACTTGCACTGCTAGCGAGCCAGCTGGGTGGGTGTGGGGGCGAGCGGGAATTCATTGCAGATGGTTTGCCTGAGAACCAACTAGTCCAACGTTCCATCTACCAAAATCCAGATTCGTTTTGCAGAAGCCTTTCATTAGCTAGTATGCCATAGGGCTCTTTCCATTTGCGTATACTTGTCTACATAATCCAGCTTTTGCAAACACGTTTCTTCTATAGGCCTTTGTGTAATAGTACACCTTATTTGTGTAGCTATTCAATTATCTACGCTTCCTCTTACAGCAACTCTTGGCTACATACATAATTTTTTCTCTCCCAAATAGGGTCATCAATTTGTAACGATGGCGTCTATAAGGAAACACTACCGCGAGCCAGCCCCACTGCATTACCCCTTCGCAGCACCCGTGGGTATGAAGGTCTACTGCTGGGTTGGGTCTCCAGATCCGAAACAGAAACAGCTCAAGGTCGACGTGTTTGACCCGATTCGGGAGTCGTGGAAACAGCTGGATTCACGCGGCGACTGCCCCGTGAATGGGAACGGTACCTGCGCGGTTGCCGTCGGGAACGACATGTACATCTTCGCGGGGTCCGATTCAGACGGTCTTCACAAACTGGACACGGTCACGATGCGGTGGACGTACATCAATCCCCGAGGGGTCGTGCGGCCGACCCCCCGTGGCGGGGGGAGGTTGATAGGAATTCAGGGGAACCGACTGGTCCTGTTTGCCGGGTACGTCCATAAGGTAGTGAAGAAAAACAAGAACCCGTTGAAGAAAAACACGACGACCGGCGGAATCTGCGACCAGTTTCACATCTTCCACATTGACAAAGGTCAGAGCTCTGCGTTGTGCTACTTGGCTTGACTTCTCTACCACCCCAATTATCCACATTCTCTCCCGCTGTGTAAAAGCACTTAAAAGTAAGATCGAACCTTGAAAAAACTTACATGAATGTTTCCTATGCAAAACCACATACTACTACGTTCAGATGAAGTCCTAATCAATGTGGTATGATAGATAGCCACTCTACATTCTTTGTTTTCCGAACAACCTGGGGGAAAGGAAATGGCGATAAAACTGTAGTGGGTCTAGCGATATTTGTAATTTGCTAGCTGTAAAATTTTAAGCCACTCCATTTTCCCTGCTTCACTTTCTTCACTTTCCTATATTTTTCTTCCCCAGGGGAGTGGACAGCTCCTGCCTGCTACGGGGACATCCCCTCCGCTCGCTCCAACTTTGTCATGGTTCCCGTGGACGTGAAGAGAGCGGTCGTGTTTGGAGGCAACGCCAGGGGTAACGGACGAGCAGACGACCTGTTCATCATCCACTGGGACAGCCTGGTACGATCTCTCTCTCTGTTTGTTTTTCATTTGAGTAGTAGAAACACGCGTCGTGTTTATAGAGATGTTCAATAAACTAATTGTTACCACCAGCTGTGAAACTGTGTTGTGGTGTCCTTATTAGAGCCAAACACAACCCCCATAATTATCACTACTACCTGGTCCTATATGAAACTTGATCTACCTCGTCAATCTTCCCGCTCACCCTCACTTGTCCCAGTTGTGGACGAGGATCCCCAAGACTGGTTCATGGCCCAAAGGTCGCAAAGCGCACGGGGCCTGCTGCATCAACTATGACAAACCCAACCCCCTCCTCCTGATGGTTGGCGGAATGGACAGGGAAGAGGCCCGCATGAGAGACATGTGGTTACTGAATGTCAACCAATGTCGCTGGACTCAGGTCAGTCACATGTGTGTGGAGGCAGATCATGTGACTCTCACGTGATCTCTGCAGCTGCCGGACCTGCCACACCCCCCTCGGAATGGTCACATGATGATAGCGTTTCCTCTCTCTGACAAACTTGTGGAGGTCACCTTATTTGGTGGGGAGAGTGCACATGGGAAAAAGCTGTCACACACTTGTATCCTTCGCTTCGGTGAGTCTAGTTTATATATACCATTTTGGGAGAAAATGGAGGACCGAGAATTGTAAATTCCGGGGTTTGGGGGAGGGGAGAAACTGCATTCCTTGCCGAAATAAATTATCTGAGTTTGTAAGTCACTAACTTTTCAGGTAGCAAATGAGATAACTTGTGCAAATTAATCTATTAAAGTCTGAATCGATCATCTCTCTCTCTCTCTCTCTCCCCCTGTCTCTCTCTCTCTGCATAGAGTGTGAGACAGAAGAGGACACGTGGGCCTTGGTGAACATCATCGAGCCAGCGGACGTGGGTCGACCGATTGAGAGAGTCCAGGAGAAGATGGAGAGCCTGGGGCTTCTCCCGAGCAGTTCGCAGTCGGCGAGCAGTTCGCAGTCGCCGACCAGCAATGAGCTGAAGGGCCAGCCTCTGCCAGGCGGGGAGCTGTCTGCGCAGCACAGCAACGGAGAGCCTCAGAAATGTATCCTATTTTTGTCTTTCGGATTAAGAAATTAAGCTTTGTCGTCGTAATTGATTTTCACTCTGAAGCGTGAACAAGGCTAGGGAATTTCTTATGAATTCTAATTGGTGTTTTTGTGTTGTGTCAACTTTCAAACGTAATTTTTTGCTCTCTTCCTATGTAAACATAATGCAGTGGTTCGCCAGGAAACGTCTTTGAATGGAGAGGTAAGCACACATACTTTTTTACTTAGTCTATTAACTAATTCTGTTTTCACTTTCAGGGGGGTTTGGGCCATCTCTCCGCTCGCTCGAAACGGAGTTACATCATCGATCTCGAGGAACTAGAATTCGGGAGGCAGCTCGGCGAGGGAGCGTACGGCACTGTCTACGCGGGGAAATGGAAACCGAAATCAAACGTCGAAGTTGCGATCAAGAAATGCTTCAACAAACCGTTTGACGCCGAGATTCTGAGCGTTCTTCCACGCCACCCAAATGTCGTTTTCTTCTACGCTACGTCGACTTCCGAAGACGCCACTTTCATAGTGACGGAGCTTGTCACCGAAGGTTCTCTGTACGACTTCATCCACACTGACAACAAAGATTTCGACGATCTCCAGGCGATCTCCTGGGCCAAGCAGATTGGCTACGGCATGGAACATCTTCACGGTCATCACATCGTTCACCGCGACCTCAAATCGGGCAACGTTCTCATTTCCTCCGACATGGAAATGAAGGTGTGTGATTTCGGAACGGCTCGCGCGGTGGTTGACACGTGCGAGCAGTCCACGGTACGTGGCACCTATCGCTGGATGGCCCCCGAGATCATGAAGGAAGACGACGCAATCATAGACAAGAACTGCGACGTTTTCTCCTACGGTTGCGTCCTCTACGAACTATTTGAGCGAAAGCTGCCGTACCACAAGGAAAAGAACAGCGTGTTTTTGGCCATGAAAGTCTTGGATGGCCTCAGACCGGAAATTTCTGGGGATGCCAGTATCCCCGAGTTTCTGAAGGACCTAATGGAGGCATGTTGGGAGGAAAATGCCCAGAAGAGGCCTTCGTTCGAAGATTGCATCACAGCACTCAGAATGAAGTCCTTCCACCGATAACTCCATAAACCGAACCGGTTGGGCTGAAAAACTTTTTGTAAGAAAGTACGATATGGCTGTTGATATATAAAAGTTTCCAGTCTTTGTGTAAACTTGTACAGTTATGTGTTTTAAACACAATACTTTTATATATAATTAGGTAACAGTTTATTAGTAGATGGTGTTATGATAGAGATATATGCTCAGTTGAATAAATGCGAACGAAGCCGTCGCGACAGCTGGTGTAAATCTTGTCACCACGGAGACAGATGTTGGTCACATGATCAATATCAGGTCCAGTCAGTTTGGAGACTGGCGTGAAAAGATTGTCACACCTCCACACCAGAACTGACCCATCAGCTGCAGGCAAAAGAGACGAAACAGCCCTAGAATAGTAAAATCAACTTAGCCATAACTACACATTTTTTACAGATATATATATAATGTAAGTGAAAGACATGACAAACCATCCATCCTGTATATAGCAGTGTAATGGCCGTAAGGTGGTGTAGCTATCACTATATTTCACCTCCGTCTCACGGTCCCTTCACAACGGTCAGAGTTTCTTACCGTATCCGGCAATGCAGCTCTGAGTGTTGAAGACAGACAGGCTGGTGATGGCGGACGATGCATGGTACAGCTGTAGGGCCTGTTCGGGCATACGAATGTCCAGTTGCGTGACAAGTCCATCATCACATCCACACACCAGGTCAAACTCGGACACAAATACGCACGACTGAGGACAGCTATCGCCGCAAGACAACTGAAACACCTGAGACCAATGGAGAGAGAATGGAGTTTTCGAAACCCATCTAATCTCAAAACCAATGGGATAGAAGAAAGTGTCCTTAAATATTAGTATGGCGTATTTATTGAGGGTTTAAAATTGTCATTTAAGAGGGGTGTCCTTAGAGAAGGGTTCAACTGAAGGTTTTGACGTGTAGCTCACCGATTTTCTACTTCTAACGTCCACTCCTCTCAGGTACCGGTCTCCACAGGCTAGAGCTAGGAGTTTGTCGTTTGTCCCACACTCTGGGTCTGTGTGTGTGTGTGGGTGCATGCGTGTGTGTATATGTGAGAGAGACAGGCTCAAGGTTCTTCCTACCAAGTGGTGGCGAGGGATCTCTCTGAGCATGCGTGCATGTGGGTGTGTGCGTGTGTATGTGAGAGAGACAGGCTCAAGGTTCTTCCTACCAAGTGGTAGCGAGGGGTTTCTCTGAGCCACGACTTCGCTGGCAGAGAGAGAGCAACTGTTGATTGGCTGCCGGATGGATGTCAGTTTGTCAAGACATCGAGCCGTCCCGCAGTCCCATAGTCTAGCTGTACCGTCACGCGACACAGCTGAGAGGAAGAGGAAGAGTAGCACTGGGGAGTTTGGTTCTTCTACTTACACACAATGTTTCTTCCCTTGTCGATGATGGCTGTGTCGCTAACGCCTGTAATGAGATTGAAGTAGTAAGACTCACACTCCACCACTGATCTGAGAACTTAAACTTTGACACACGACCAAATAATTTGCAGGACTGTTTTGAGTACTACTAAATATGCGTATGAAGTGTGATTGACCCCCTAGATGATAGAATTCAGACCCCCCAGAACTGACCCCCGGTGTGTCCCACGAGGGTCCGGTGGCAGGAGCCATCCTGTGCGGACCAAATCTTCAATCTCATGTCGACCCCTCCGGTTAGGATGACGACCCCCGAGGGGAAGAAACGACACGTCTCAACATCCATCACGTGACCTTTCAACTCTCTCTAAGGGGATAATTCACAATGTGTCAATTGTTTAAGGGTTAATTTTCTTACAAATATCAAGTGTATGGTTTTACTTCACAAATGTGCCAATTGTGCAAGGGTACCGTACGCACATAATACCAGTGGTGAAGGGGTTAATTGATAACGTGTGGGGGTGTGGTGCTATACCCTGGTTTCTCCATTGTCTGGGTCCCATACCCATGCCTTCCCGTTCTCAGACACACATACACCCAGACCACCACTCCCCGATATGTCCATACCAGTCAACTAAAACAATAGAAGAGAATAATAGCACAGCAGACAGAAAAATGATCAAAAGTGGAAACCTTTTTCTGATGTAAGTGGAGCGTTTTCACTGGTCGGATGAACGTAGTTTTGCACCCACCGTCGGTATAGTTACATTGTACCGTCACCGAGTCCTATATAGAGGAAGGAGGAAGGGGGGTTGGGGGCCACCAACTCTTACACCGACTGTATATACTTATTTACTGGTGTGGCGTAAGTGACTGTGAATTTGTCGTCGACTGATTCAATGGTGTCTCCATTTCTCCTCAGGTGACCGTGTACTGTCTGACTGCCTGGTCTCTTGCAAGACACCCAGAATTGCCCCGCCTCCCTGAATAGGGGTTGCAAACACATGGTCGAATTTTTGCCTTTATGCTAGTTTAGTTAGCTACACAGCTAGTCCTACGCTTACCTCGCTGCTGCTTCGTTCCAGTCGCATTGCACGTTCATACACGAGCATCTAAGAAGTTTATTCTCCGCCATTCTTATACCTCCGTAAACTCCAGGTGCGCGGAGGAAAACGGTTTCCACGTGGGTCTTCTTTACTCCATCAAGAGCGCACCATCACCCCAGAGAGAAAACGAGAGAGAAACCATGTCTTCCGAGAAGCCGCCGTTCCTGGTCCTCTCCCCGGCTCTCCAGACGTACGCCTGGGGCAAGAGGGGGTCGCAGAGCGAGGCGTGCAGCCTAAAAGCAAGCGCTGACCCTGATTTTGTGATCGACGCAAACCAAACTTACGCTGAGGTAAGTAAAATTATGCCCCGTCCTGTCTCTATGAAATGTTATAGACTCTCTTCGTCCCTCGCTCCTACAGTTGTGGATGGGAACGCATAAAAAGGGTCCTTCGGTAATCAGGCACCCTCAACCTCTTGCCGGAACGCTCCTCTCTGATTGGCTGAAAATGAACCAATGGGCTCTCGGGGAGGTGGTTGCCACGGAATTTGGCGGGGAGCTCCCGTTCCTCTTCAAGGTCCTGTCGGTGAACCAGGCACTGTCGATCCAGGCTCACCCGGACAAGACACGAGCCGGCGAGCTTCACTCACGAGCTCCCGACAAGTACCCAGACGCAAACCACAAACCCGAGATGGTCATCGCTCTGCGTGAGTTCGAGGGGATGTGCGGATTTCGACCGTTTTCGGAAATACAGTCGTGGGTCGTGGCTGTACCGGAACTACAACAGGTGTGTGTGTATAACATGAGAGTAAAACCCTTTAATTAGTGTCTTATAATCCGTAGAAATTATACTTGTCTCTGCATCAAATTTGCTGCTTTTGGTAGTTAATCATTAGAGGTGATGTCATCATCAGTGTTCTGTGGGTGGCTTTGTGAATCTCTTTCCTCAAGGTTTTGGGTGACAAGGTGACGGAGGCAGTGGCTACTCTTGGGGAAGATGCCTCCCCAGAGGACCAGCTCTCGGTGCTCCGACTGGCTTTCTCCTCGCTCATGTCGGCCGACCCTGTCGCCGTGAGGGGACAGCTGGAAGCCCTGGTCAAGAGGGTCCGAGCTATCTCCTCCAGTTGTAAGTCTGAGCGAAGCAATTTGAGTTGCATTATTCCTTGCCTCATAACTGTGTATATACTAACAGCTCTGAGTCGGGAGGAGCAACTTGTGTGTCAGCTGGACCAGCTCTATCCTGGAGATGTCGGCTGTTTCTGCCTGTTTTTCCTAAACGTGGTCCCGCTCTCCCGCGGTGGATCTCTCTTCCTCCCTGCCAATGAACCTCACTGTTACCTCAGTGGAGGTACGTCAACATTCACTCACCCAACAGAATATGAGCAAATCTGAGTAAAAAAGAACAGAGCCCATTCGTGCCAGGAAGATCCTTTTCCTTAAAAAGAGTTGTCCTAGATTTAGTTGACTTGTTTGCTTTGCCTTTGCCGTGCGACCATGATTGATGATGACATGGCATTTGCGTTAAAACACTACTTCTTCTGTAGTGCTTGAAGTGCAATCCGGATCTGTCCTAAGTATGTGGTCATGTGCGTACTTCCACTCTATTCATTTGTGGCCCAGTCACTAGAAGAGAAGCCTGCGTTTTAATTCGGGCACCATTATGTGGTTCCAGGTCCGTGTTGTTTGTTCACTGCGATCTGTAGTGAGTGGCGCTGCAACCTTTTGCTTGCAATGATCAACAGACAGTCTCTCTCTGGTAGGTGTGCTGGGTCCTTGGACCCTTAGCTCTGTCAGTCATTGCTTGCTCCTCTGTCAACTCCTTAGTCAAACCGACACTCAACAGCATTTATTCCCCAGCTAGCAGAAGACACTGAGATTCCCTGAAACTTACTGCTGCACACCACCGGTATCACCAGCTACTGCAGTATAGTTGTTGACTCTAGCTCTCCATTGGGCCCATAGTTTGGGGGAGGAAAGACTGGAGTGATCCAGTAATTGTCAGGAATGAGATCATCTGGGGTATAGTTCCAGTAAACAACTCAAAAGGGCAGATGTAGCTACCTCACCTGGACTTCCCTTGAAACCTGTTTTTTTGGTCTGAATTCCTGCCTCTTTGACCATGTGTATTGGTATATAACTGGGAGTCAAATTTTGAGGTTGAAAGATTCTATTGTCAGAGACTTTCGTGGTGATGATCATTTTGTACTAATGGAACAAGCAATAATTTTCTCTGTTCAAAAAAAAATCCTTACCAAAAATCCAAACCAAAATTTTCTATCACTCAACATCTATAGTTATGCATAATTATGTCAATTTCCAGATGTGGTGGAGTGCATGGCTTGCAGTGACAATGTTGTAAGAGCCGGCCTGACTCCAAAGTTCAAGGACAAAGACACTCTCTGCGACATGCTGACCTACACCTCCAGCACCCCGGACCGCTTCCGCGTGGCTCCTCAGAAAGACAAACAGAGCGAGTTCTCCGAGATCTACGACCCTCCGATTCCCGAGTTTGCCGTAGCCAGAGTCAGTGTACCGGCTGGAGCAGGCGATTTTAGTCTGCCTCCACTCCAGGGTAAGAATAATTATCACTTGCACGCAATTTTCCGAATTACCTCTGAATGGGCTTTTAAGTACATAAGTCTATGAGGATAATATAATTACGTATTTGCTTCGTACATTATGTTTTAATCAGATTTTTAATGTAGAGACTAATGAGCGTCATCTGAGCTATCAGTCAGTAGTAGTGCCATATCGTCTGTGGTTGCTGATGGTGTAAGAAGTTCCAGAGTAGGCACCCAGAAGACCTAGATGATCATTACCTCCCATTTTCCCAATTTGCATCTTATTCAAATCGGTCCACTTGATCTCCACAGAGCTCATATGCCTGTGGTAAGTCTGTTGGTAGTAGTGTGGAACCAGTGTCTGTATTGGTCTGGCTTTAGAGGCTAAATCTCCTCCATTTTAAGGAGCTGTGTACTGGGTGAGGGACTAGAGACGCTCTCTCTGTCTCTTTGATGTTTCAGAGTACAGGCTTCAGCTATAGTATATGGTCAGGCTTCCTTGGACAAAGTTCCTAGTTATTGAACTTCTGTGCCCTCTACTTTGAATGGAAATGTTCAGAGAAAGAGAGGAGAGAGTGGGGGAAAGGGAGAGGGTAGAAAGATAAGTGGAAGAGAGGGGAAGAAAGGAATAGCCCAGGGCTTCTCTCTTACATTCTGAACTGATGTAGTGATAGAAGGCAAGCTGATAGCCAGTGGGTGGTCTTGCGTGTGCAGTCAGAATGCAGGCCTTTTGTTACACCACATGTTGCTACTTAACAACCTTACAAAACTGGGAACCTGCGTCTTATCTCTCTCTTGATTCTCATGATTCTCATGAGTAGCGGAAGAACTTCTTTTTCCTTGAGAAAAACTGCTTTCCAACATCCTAATAAAGGAAACAGTGGGACCATGAGAATTGTCCCTTACACAGAGATTTCTTCTGAAGTTAACTTAGTTCTGGAGTGCTCTTCTTCTAGAGTGGCCTACTATGTTTAGGGGTTGGACCGAAGTATTAGCACCAGATTGAAGCAAGTATAGAGAAATATCCTTGCTTCGATTAAAATAGGTTTCACTGAAAGTATGCAGAAGCCCTGATAAGCGGAACAGAGGAATCCATCCGCCCAGATTAGGATGTTTCACTGAAAGTGTAATTATCACATGCAGGTCCAAGTATTCTACTGGTAGTAGAAGGAGAAGCTAGTCTGTCAGCTGGTGAGCTGAGCTATGATGCCAGAAGAGGCGTTGTTTTGTTTGTCTCTGCACAAACTGAAGTGAAATTTTCTCCTGTGGACAGAGATCAGCAGATTCTCATGTACAGAGCGTACTGCCAACTGCAGAGTTGAAATCATCCTTCCAAACTGTTTTGCATTAGTGTGAGAATCATGTCTGGGACACTTTTTAAGCTATTGTGATAGTGTATGTTCTAATAAAATTATCCCCTTGAGTTTACTATTGGACAGTGTGTAAGTTGTTTCACCTAATTTCCAGAAGCCCTGAAAGCAGAGCAGGGGAATCAGATTAGGATGTTTTTGACTGAGAGGCCTGGAGTAGGCCCACGTGTTTTCTTAGCCAACAGCTGAGCCCCACAGGAAGAAGCCTCCACTGCATATATACTCCACCTTCCTCTGTAGCTGGGGGAGTAGGAAAGATAAGGCTTCTTCTTGGGAAATCACTTTCTCTAAGGTCCCTGGCATATTAATTGCGGCTTTAGCTGCGCACAAAATTTAGTGCTCTGAAGTAAAATGAGTATAATACTTTAGCGATGTAGTTAATGTGTTGGTAATGCCTTACGTGATCGTGTGGGTCAATAGTATAAGTATACTGCTTGCTTGCGCTGATTCATATGTAGCTTGCAAACACAATTTAAAAAAGTACCAAAACACAAAAGGGGGACACACAGTAGCAATAAGTGCAGAAGTGAAGGGCATGGTGTGGAAGAATTGAATGAAAAAATAGATTGGTTTTCAAGAATAGTCACACTCAGAAAATCGGAATGAACCATTTATGTCAAAAAAAGAAGTAAAAACGCAGCCACGGCTGACAAAAAGATAAATTTTGAGGATTTTAGTTCTAAAGCCAGTGACGTCAATGTCGGTTGATCAGTGGTGCCATCAATTTTGTCAGTTCCATTGCTACTACTAACCCCAATTTCAGGGGAAGATGGTTTAACTTCAGGAAGAACTGGTTTATCTTCGGGGAGAGATGGTTTATCTTCAGAGAGAACTGGTTTATCGTTGGGGATAGACTCAGCGATAGACGGCTTATCTTCCCCAATTTCTGTGATTGGGGGCGTGTCTGATGAGGGGGTGGAGTCACTAGTCGTGTTGGGGTCGGAGATGATGTCGTACACCGTATACCCGTCTTCCTCCACCCCCGGAGTCTCCTCCGGCTCCGTCGTGTTTCGGGGTGCGGAGTAAGGTGTCTGGGTATCCACTCCAGACCCCAGCGTTGACTCCTCTACTCTAATCTCGCTGTCTCCATCTTCCATGTCGCGCAGACCATCGTCTGCCGATCCTCCGCTACTGAGACCACTCCCACTGCTCCGCCCACTCCCCGTCCCCTCCAATTCGCCCTCCCCACTCCCACTACCACTACCGCTGACGACGTCATCTTCCTCTCTCTCACAGATATAGAACGGAGCAGTCGTACAATCTTCGTCGTCCAGGCACAACACGAGGTCGAGGGTTTCGTTGAGTTCAGCGGTGATCATCGAGAGTTCCATGCAGAGATCTGTGAACTGGTTGAGGTAGGGTTGGTGGGCACTGTGCCTGAACTCTGGGTTGTTGGCCTGTTCTTCCTTGGTGAACTTGACTTGAGAGTGATAGTACCTGCAGCATTAAAACTTATTGTCACGCGGGGTTCCTGGAAATGCGGGTGACCACTTACGTTCCAAAACTGGTGCCCAGCCAGCACTGGTGGTTCCAGTGTCGGCAATGGTCGGGTGCTCCTTGCTCTGGTAACACATCTCTTCCGGAACGTTCCCCAGTAGGGAGCCTATCTTCTCCATACATCGCAACTCCATGTCAAAGGCTGCGGCTAGTCTGTCTTCTTCTTGCGAGGAGGCACTGGGAGAAACGGTTGTAAACGCCGAAGATTGCCTTCGAGAGTATCCGCTCCTTTTTCGCTTTACCACCGCACTGTTCTCCCCCATACAGGCAGCGTAAATCTAGGAGTATATAATAGTAAGAAGCAAGACATGTGACATTGCATTGTCTACTACTGTTATTCTAGTGCACACCACTCCTACAAATAAACAATGCGACTTGTGATAAGATCACCAACTCTTACCTCGGATTTGAGATCCAACGCCCGCAGATCTTCAACAAGGTTGACAAAATGCGTCAAACTATCCTTTATGAAAACTTCTGGTTGAAACGTCCCAAGGATATCGTCCGGTATATCGCTGAGGGCTTTGGTCATTAGTTGAAAATCTTTATGTACGTCAGCGACGTCGGCAAAGCAGCCTCGAAGGACATTCATACAGTAAAAGAGACAGGGCTTAAACAGGAAGTATCCGGTGCATTGAGCACAGTTGAACATCTGAGTGAGCGGCTTGGTACACTCGGTGGCAAATCGATGGCGTTTCAGCCCCTCCAGAACGGTCTCGGAGATCTGCATGGCTCTGAATATGAGGTCCAAGTTGTACAACTGTCTCTCTAGTCCGTTGAAGAGCCGCTCGTACGTTTCGGACATGAGCTGGGTGGAGACGTTCTGGTAGCATGTCGTGTGCGTTTCCCTCAGGCTCTCTCCCGGCTGTGCGTCGTAGACGACGTCGAATATCTTTGACGTGACGGCGGTCAGCTCCAGTGGGAGAACGCAGAGATCCGAAACGACAGAGAAACTGCTCAGGTATTGGAAAAAGTCTCGAAACAGGTCCTCGGGCATCTTGTTGTCAAGTAGGTTTCTCACTGGGATCTCTAGTTGACGTTTGATCTCAACAAAATTGGAGTAAATAGCATCTAGTAGTATATATACAGAGAAGGAAATAAACTCTGCAGTCTGTGCAAAGGAGAATTATTTCTGACTTATTTCTATCGCCAAGTTGCAAGTCTGCATTTAAAGGGCTGATCTGGTGAAAAGCTGGCTATTTTGTATCTGAAATCACATCCTTTAGCGTGAACCAAGGGAATTTAATCACCTTCTATCTTATCTCCATCCTCCTCTTGTAGTGGAGAGAGAGTAAATACTTAGAAGGCTTCAATAGAAGCCAAGGCGCTCTTAGAACATTTAGCACCACTTTAGGGCCTTTCTTGTGTCCTTAGGTTTAGTGGGGTGACCATGTGTAGCTCTTACAGCTGAGAGCGAATAGCGCCCGCCAACACGGCGAGGCTACGTACGTACGTAACTTACGGTAGAAGTGTCTGCCGACGGTGAAGCAATTTCCAACGTTCTCGTGAGTGACGTTGAGGAAAAGTTCTCCGTATTCCTTGATGGTCATTCTTGCTATGTGCTTCTCTGTCCGCGGTTTACAACACGTGGTGTTCATGGGTGCACAGATGGAGTTTCTTGGAGCTAACGACGGAAAGTATGCAGTAATGCTGCACGCAATGCAGCGCGAAATGCAACTTACTGTGGACTGGCCTTTCGTAGAAATACTGGTCGGCTCTCTGGCTTATTTCGTATTGCAGTATTTCGCTTATCCAGCTTGGAGCCAGCGACGGTTTATTCTCAAGCCGCTGGAAGTACCTGTTACGGCTCTGATAGCACATCTCTCTCAGTACGCGGGGCAGGTCGTCTCGGGCCTCGCCCGTCACCTGGTCGTCTGCAGTTTCCTGGAGGAGGCACGGCTGCGGCGACAAAATGCAGACAAAAAGAGCGGCAGCTACGCTCAGCCTCGCCATAACGGACAATAATACGCTTTTCTTCAGATTGCGTTTCTACCTTTATTAGCGCGCGCGTGTGCAGAGCGGATGCACCGCAAGATTTTATGAGCATGCGCAGCGACAAGGGTTCGCGCGCGCTCTCTAGAAGTCATCATTCCCCCCAGAACGTCCCATATTTCTTCTACACGTTTCTTGCCGAGTGACAGAAGCAAGTTCATCAATTTCCAGCCCTGAGACGGTGTAGTGAGTAGATATGTGTTCCACGGTTCGAGAGTAAAGCGATACTCTCCGTTGACTGCTGTTTGACAAAGTCTGGCCAACACTGCATAGTAGAGACAGTCCAGCTCTTCTGCACTCAGTGGAAACACATCACGGTAGCCACGAAACATTGGACCAACAAACTCCACTGGATTATCTTTCTCACACATGCCGTAGGCCAGCATGATGGCAAGCTCAAAGAGGAAGCAGGTACGCATGCAGTCTCCAAAATCTATCAGTCCGCTCAATTCACACTTGTCTGCTGCACCCACGTCGAAGAGGATATTCAGACCGTTTACGTCGTTGTGGACCACACCTTTCTTCATTTTGGGGATCATCGGCACGACGTTTTCCTCGTACAGTGCTACCACAGAGTGGGCCACTTGTCTCTTCTCCTCGTCCCTCAGGTGGGGGATGAACTGCTTGATGTCTGTGAAATACATCAGATCCCAGTCTTCTAGTCTACGTTTATCTATTGCGGGGTGACTAAAGTCCTGAAAAAGAGATGAAGTAGGTATCTATAATGCAAGGTTCTATACTATTAGGCATACCTGCAGGGCTGCATCAATATTGCCAACCAGTTTCCCTACAGAATAAGACAGCTCTGGTGTCAGATACTTCTTTTCCAACTTATCCATGACTACACCTGGTATGAACTTCAGTATCTTGACGGTGTACGTGACGCCCTCACCGGAGCTACCCGCCGACAATTCGCAGTCGACTGCGTGGTCTCCTCCCCTGCTGGAGACAGGAGAACTGCACGGGATTCCTCTCTCCCTCAGCCACAGCATTACGGCGTTCAGCCCGTCCAGCACGGCCGGCGTGTTCGTGTTACGATTGAACAACTTCAGAACGAACGCCGCTTCTTCGGCGCACGCGGTGCTGTCACGCCCACCATCCCGCTCAAGCGTGCCGGTGAAGTAGACGTTTCGGTCGTCGTAGCTCGGAAGAGGCTTGAAAGACCGGACGGAGACGCTCTGAAACGGAAAGTGTCTAGTGATGAGGGAAGAAGTGGCTTCGGGGCTCAGCTCCGGAGGTCTCCCGTCGGCCGCCATACATATATAATACGCGCACGCCACTCTTTGCGCATGCTCAAAAGCGTCACACACACTCGCGCCACGCGCCACGCCTTCTAGTTCTCTCAGCTCCTCTTCCCAGAAGGCGTGGCTCCGCGAGGCTGTAACATAACAGAGAGCTATATATAAGGATGCCGGGGAAGAGACCCCCGGCCCTGAGTCCGGAGGCAGTATCGGCTCTCCTTCTGCAGTACTTTCCGTTCAAACACGTCGCCAGAGAATCTTTAAAACCCCTGCCGAGCTACGACGACCGGAACATCTACTTCAGAGGAGAATGCAGGAATGGCGCGGCGCCTGGCGACGGGTTCGTACTGAAGGTCCTCAACAGCGGGATATCGACACACGTTGCAGAGGGGATGAACGACATGATGCTGTTCCTTAGCCGCAGGGGAATTCCATGTTCTCGGCCTGTACCTACGAGACGCGGGGACTACGTTCTGACAGCCTCCGAGGGCGACCTAACGATGCTTTCATCTGGCTCCACAAATACTGAATCCACCGCCGCCTATGCTGTCCGGGTACTGACGTTCATTCCAGGCGTCCCAATGGACAAACTCGATGCGAAATATTTGACACCGGAGCTCGCCTATTCAGTGGGGGAGATGATAGGGAGGGCTGACTTGGCTCTCCAGGTCTGTTTCTACCAATAGATATACCCTTTTATGATCATTGATACAGGAGCATTATATATGGGAGTCTCTTGCCTTGTTACATAACTAAAAATAGAACTTCACCAGATCTTCAAAAGTTGATGTCTTTGTATATATACGCAGGACTTCAAACACCCAGCAATATTTGAGAGGGAGTTTAGAGAATGGGATCTGATGTATTTCACAGACATCAAGCAGTTCATCCCCCACCTGAGGGACGAGGAGAAGAGACAAGTGGCCCACTCTGTGGTAGCACTGTACGAGGAACACGTTGTGCCTGTGATCCCCAAAATGAAGAAAGGCGTGGTCCACAACGACGTAAACGGTCTGAATATCCTCTTCGACGTGGGTGCAGCAGACAAGTGTGACTTTAGTGGACTCATTGACTTTGGTGACTCTGTAAAAACCTGCTACCTCTTTGAGCTTGCCATCATGCTGGCCTACGGCATGTGTGAGAAAGATAATCCAGTGGAGTTTGTTGGTCCAATGTTTCGTGGCTACCGTGATGTCTTTCCACTGAGTGCAGAAGAGCTGGACTGTCTCTACTATGCAGTGTTGGCCAGACTATGTCTTAGTATGGTGACTGGAGAGTATAGGTTTACTCTGGAGCCATGGAACACCTACTTACTCACTTCCCTAGCGGAGGCATGGAAGCTGATAAACATCCTTTTGAGCTTCACCAAAGGAGGAGTGGAGGAAATATGGGGTGTGTGCTAACATTGGATTCTTGTGCATTCACTGCAGTATTATACTCAAAATTCTGACCATTGCATCTATGTTTGTGAGTTCATATATAGAGGTTAGTTTAGCAACTAAGGTGCTTGACTTGATATTATTAGAGAGAAGATCTTTTTTTAGCGTGGTTCTTTACACGTGGCGCAAAGAAGAAACGTCAATAATAATTTGTGAGTGAGTGAGTGAGTGTTGCAGTCACTGTGAGTGTTCTAGAACTCTCTTCTGAAGGATTGGACGAGCATATTCCACAAAGTCATCAATTAATACTGGCCATGCCCCTGGGGAATAACAGTTTAATTGAATACGAGAAATTATCTGAGTTGGTTTAGAGAAATCTATAAATTATATATACCTTCTTCGTCATAGTTAGACATGGTGTCATCGATGGCGAGTGAGAAATCAAGTAAAAGATTCCACGTGTCCCGGGGAATAGACCTCTTATGGTGCTCCTGCAACCAGCAAAATATGCTGCACATGTTTGCTTTAGAGTCCACCCAAGTTTCAGTTACTTCATGCATTCACGTAATCATAACTCACCTGAAGAAACTGGCACCAGAGATCTAGAAACTTGAATCTCCCCTTCATGGCAATGTTCCAGTACGCAAGAGCCATGTCCAAATCTAAACAATTATTGCGAAACCATTTCTTTCAAAAACTCTGCATTAATAAGAAAACCCACCCAGCCCTTTCTGCCCCGGATTTTTCGCAAAGTTGAAAGTGAATTGGTAAAAGTCTTTGAATTTCGGTGGCTCTTTCAACTCCTTCTCCATTGCGCTGTTCTCACACTTTTTTCTCAGCTTCTCGATACTGTCACAGCTGAGTACAACAATCACAACAGAGGAATGCCAGGAAACTGCAGTTACACAATTCCACGACATTAGCTAATGTTCATATTATGCAGAATTTCCTTGCGGCAAAAGCATGCCATAGCATGCTACATGTGACAAAAACATTGTAGCGGTAAAATTTTCAAGCCTCTTCATAGGTAATGGCAAGTTCCTTCCTTTGAGAGTGTCACATAATTATTGTAGTTATATTATACTCACCCAAGTGCACTCATTCCGTCCACAAATTCCTTCCGCGAGAACTCGCACTGAGTGGCTGCCTTGAATTTCCAGGCAATGAGGAGCACAGTCAGACTGGTGGGGTCCAAACCCACGTCGTCACAGAAACGACTCACCCCATCTGCCAACATCTTGTCCTCCTCCAATGAATCTGGGGAACATCAAGATAAAGAGAGGAAGAGAGAGACAGAGAGGAGTAACATTTTGCATGCAGTGTAGGTCACACATTGAAAACCTTGGGCTTTTATTAAATGCTACATGGACCGCACTCAAAATTGCTGCACAATTGGCTGGCTTACTTCAGTGCAATAAAAAAATTGGCGAAAAATATTTCAGTACAGTTTGCTCACTTCTGTATTTATTGAAGAGGATATCTATCTTTTTCTTGTCCACCGGTGCACGAGGCGGCTCTACGAAGTACTTTAGCGGGTCCTGATAGAAGTTATCCGTAGCCATGTCGAGCCTCCAGTCGTTCTGAGTCAGACAGTTTATGGCTGTGTGATCGTCCGAGCCCGTCACCGCCATGAAATGGCGGACCTTAGCCCGCTGAGATTGCTTCAGCTTGTACTGATACGGGAGAGAGGGGGTCAAATTTTTTTATCAGAGTGCACGGTTCTCGCTAGTCGTGCAACTCACCATGGCCGCCGACACAGGGAGAGGTAGGGACGGTAGAGAGAAAAGATCTGGTGGTGGTCTCGCGGCGCTACCGTCTCGTGTGCCTCACACATACACTGCCTCCTCTGGCCAAGAGAGAGTTTAGCTATTCGGCCTTGCAAGAGTATTGGCTACGCCTACCTCGTCAGCCGGTTGCTGAGTCATTCTGGAGATTACGCATGTGCTGGAGATTACGGACGTACGACACAATATCCGGAAATGGAAACCGGGGGCGTAGCTACACACATGCAACAGTGCTCATCATACACCTACACACAATTTCACATTTTTCTAGCTCCTATGAGAGTGTCGAAAAGTTTGGGATTGGGGAAATCCCCTCCCCTATCAAGCAGGTAGAACAGGCGATGTCCTTTGACCTTCATTCCAAGTTGTCGACCTTTGGCCTCTGATACTCTTTTGCCAGCCACACCAATATCACTGAGATCAGCACGCACCTCCCTGTGTACATTACACAATGATGATAAATTTCCCAATACCAAATTTGAAGCCCTCACCTAACACCCTTGAGTGGGGAATAGGTGGTGATGGAAACTCCGCCCATTTTCCCACGAATGTAGCTCATTTTCTGGACGACCCGCAGTGGGTACATGCAGGCCGTGGTGGCGAAAAATACGCCCACGCTAAGCGCCAGAAGAGATATTGCAAGTCGCCATTTGAGGGATGAATACCATGGTGCCGTGATTGGCGCCTTCCCCGTCGACAAGGTTGGCGTGGCTTGTTGTTCTTGTAAAGTGGGCGGAGTCTGGTCAGTTTGCAGGCAGAGTTTTTCCTGACGGAGCTCGGCAAAGGCAAAGTAAGAGAGATAAGCCCAGAATACTAGTTGGACTCCGGACATTAGGAATATCAGTTTGAAGAACTTTGTCTGAGACTGTGTGTTCTTGTAGAGGAGAATGGTGCTGGTGGTGGAAGTGGTGAATTGGGTGAGGAGGAACGGAGGGTGGGGGAGGAGAAGTGGGTGGGGGATGAAACGAAAATTTGTAAAAGGTCTGACGTTGCATCCATGTCTATGAGGGAGATAAAGAGTAAAACTGATATTTGGAGCATAGATTTGAACCGACTTCAATTGCTTTTTCTGTAACACAGCTCCTAACAGTTTTCTGCAGGACATTCTTGTACGGTTCGTTGACACGCGCTTGAGAACTGCGCATGCGCACGATCGATCGGCGCGTGAATTAGTTGTGGCGCGCGCCGTTTATCACGGCGCTTAACAGTAGCGCGCGCTCGAAATTAAATTTTCTCGTGCTCGCGCTTGTGTTTGGACTGGACTGTTTGAGGAAAATGAGTGGCAGAGATGAGAACCAGTTGTTTATCGGTCGGCTGCCCCGCGGTTCGCGGGCCAGCGAGCTGGAAGACGTGTTCTACAAGTACGGAAAGATGACTCGATGCGATGTGAAGCAAGGTGAGCGGCAGATTGTACGGCCGCCATTTTTTTTGCTGCTGACTCATTTAGTACCACCATATTTTCCGTGCAGGAATAAAGATGGGTAAGTGTGCGTTGCCTCTCTGAGTCGCTACAACAACGTTTGACGTTTACTGTCGTGTTTTTCAGCATACGGTTTCATCGAATACGAAGACAAAAGAGATGCGGAGGTGAGTGTTGATTGTGAATGAATGTGTTCGATTTTCTGCGTGTGGTTCTGTTGTTTATGTGTGTTCTCCCTCTCCAATTCACCCCGTCAAGAGCCACTGACCTTGTGTTGCCCGCCTAGCTACCTTGACTTGCCGAGTTCGTCGCTCCCTCCCTCCCTCTCTACCTCACTCCCTCCCTCCCTATCTTCCCCGTTGAGCGTAACTGCCGGCTGTGTGGCCCCATCCAACGACTAGCTACTCTAAGCATGCACAACTTCCCGCTTCACTACCACATTCCCACTGGCTCCATTTAATGCCCACCGCCAGCGACATGTCCACGACTCTATTTAATGCCCACTGCCACCAGACTAGGCCCAGACACGTCGACTGCACATGATTGTTGCCATGGTAATCAATCAAACAAAAAAGTTCTAACTACTAGACCGTGGAAGTGTTGGTGTGCTCTTATTAGAGAAACACATACAGTAACTCTTAGGGAAACCGTTCGTATACCTGAGAAAGTTTGAAAATTCTTTTTGTGAGTTTTACTTTTTTGCTTCATAGGATGCTCTAAGAGGGGAGCATGGGAGAGATTTCAACGGAGCACGTATTGTGGTTGAGTGGGCTCGAGGCCCAAAAGACACTCCAGGCCCTCGAGGAGTAAGTGGACCAGTCTAAAACACATAAGTCTGTAAGTTAAACTTTGCTATATAGGACCGGTTCAGAGACGACCACAGAGATCGTTACAGAGATGATGACAGGGACAGGTTCAGGGAGCGAGACCGCGACTATCGAAGAGGTAGCCACTCTTAGTTTGCCGTCAGATCTTACTCTCTTCTCTCCTCTACAGATGATAGGCCGGGTCAGCAGCCACATCACAGTCGCAGGAGGTCGTTTTCAAGGTCCCCGGACCGCGACCGCAGGAGAGAGCACTCCCGTTCCAGATCTCGCTCTCCTGTGGGCAACCGACGCTCTCACAGCTGAAATATAACATATATACTCCTTGACTCTTTAGCTATAATACACCCATAATCGAATTCTGCTCAACACTCTAGAACTTCCTAAGGCTGAACTTGCTTTACATACTAAACAAGCCATGCATACAGTATCAGTATTAATTTTATAATGTTTGAAGAATTATATGAGAAATGGAACAGATAATTGCTTGAGGTGATCCATGATACGTATGACTTTGATGAAACTTAATGTTCACACAATGTAGACTACCTACCCTCCACCTCCCCCTCCTGCTGCTGCCTGTCCTGCATTCAACGTGATGAGTAGGAAAGCCCCTATCAATATGTACATCCACTGTGTGTGTGTGTGTAATGGCAGGTTAAAAAAGACAAGATGTGAGAGATTCTGGGAACCTACGTATTTCTGAAAGAAAGATCTGTCGTCTTTCCCCTCTCTCTTAGCTCTCTCCTCCATCTCCTCTTTCTGCAGGTAGTTATGAACATCAGGCCTGTGTGTACAGTCAGAGCACCAATCATTACATCGCGATGACATCATTGGTAACTCACGCAGGTGGTGGGCTCCCGTTGTCAAGAGTTACGGTCGTATTGAAGGATCGTGGGAGGGTCACCTGTAAAATGAGTAAAACCCTACTATCTACACTATTATTTCCTCAAAAACCTCTGGATTAGTACAGTCAACTTCATACGGCTGTGGTAAGGTGGTTATAGTCAGCCCAATCACATTTCCTGTAGACACAAAAAGGTTTAAAACCAGCAAATATTCTCCACTTTATACAAATATACCTCTGCCATCGCCTGTAACTTTGATCAAATCCGACAAATGGGATTTAACTAGGGAACACTAAAGTAAGAAAAATCGAGGTAAAGACAATGTAGCTTCAAGAGGCACACACCACATACAGCGCTGATGGTAGTGGACACAAACTGACGTCCCGGAGAATTGCTTTCCTCGTCTTCAGTCAGCCCTTCTTTCAGTCTACTGAGAGTCCTCAGTCTGTATAACTCACCTGACACTGCTGCCGACTATAGCAGGTCACACAGACAAGAGAGAAAGATAATTGCATGTGAGATATCTCCAACTCTGTCATTGCTAGCCACAATTACTTTGATTTCGTCCAGCTGGGCATGAGAGAGAGGGTTCTGAGAGAGACTCATTGCCGTGGTAGACGACTTGAGGCTCCTCACGCTGGCCACGCCTCTCTCTGAGAACTCTCCATCCCCAATGGCGTGTTGGAGGACGAGTGTCAGGCTTTCTGCGCCATCTCTCCCCTGAACGGGGCAAAATACGCACACATTTGTACAGACCCAGCGTTGAGTGACACTGTTAAAGCTTACCGAGTCTTTCGAGTGCTTTGCAGCGTTACCGTAGGAGCATGAAAGCACCAAAAAGTAGAGAGATGCAGCAAGCCACCACCACCACATGGCCGGTTGATCATAAGCGCTCGGCGGTTATAACGTGCGCATGCGCATACGCTTCGCGCTTAATTTATACAGCGCGCGCAATTGGCGGGAGTTTCAACTTTCAATTCAGCTGCACGTATATACAAGTCGCAGAGAGAAAAGACGTGTATGGCAAGGATGCCGATTGGACGTGGAAAGAAACCAGGAAAGTCTTCATCAGCTCCTCAGGCTCCTGAGGAACACCATGTTATATGTCCAGACTTTGACGTTCAGCCAGACAGCGAACCAGAAGACAGCCAAGGTACAGAGGAGCTCTCTATCCGTGATCTACTTTCTCTCTCTCTCTCTCGTAGTCTCGGAAAGTTCCAGAAGAAAGAGGCCACATGAACAAGGACCAGGACTAGGGTAAGTCAATACACAACAAAACCAGCAATTTTCTTCTCCTTTTCCCCCCAGACTTGAAGTCCAATCTCTCCTATCAACATTTGGAGGTAGGTAGAGCCATATGCACGTGTGGCACACATTTTTCACTAGTGACAATTTTTGTAGTTGATATCTCAAAGAGCCTTGAGTCCAAGAAGAAAAGATTGGAGACATTTGCACAGTCGTCTGCAAAGGCTTCCAGCAAGAGAGTGGAGGACATGTGGAAAAAACAGCAACAAGAGAGGCAAGTGGACAAAAACTGGCACTGACTCTCTCTCTCTCCCTCTTCCTTCCTCCCTCCCTCTCTTAGAACCTTAACCCACACAGTATAATTATTATACCACACATGATACTCTCTGTAACCATTTATTAGGATGAGTCTGGGCAACGAATACCAGAAGCAGGTACACACGGTTCTCTCCCAGCTAGAGAACGACCTGGCCAAGTCGAAGGCAGAGGAAGAGAACATCCGTGAACTCATGAAAAAGACAGAGAAGACCTTCCAACAGCAGAGGATCGTTCAAACACAGCGAATGAAGACCATTCGGAAGCTCCACGACCAGTACATGAAGGGGATGAGTGATTTGGACGAGGCACACAGGGGACAACAGACGACTATGCAGTCGGAGCTCAAAAAGGAAATGGCACTGCTTCAGAAGAAGATACTCATGGAAACTGTAAGTGGGACGTCCCGGATTCAAATTGGGATATCTGGTATCTTTTTCTACAGCAACAGCAGGAGTTGTCCAATGTACGGCGCTCCCTCCAGTCGATGCTGGCTCAAGTGTAGCAGCTCCGACATAATACCACGATACCAGAACAATATGCCACAAACCCATGCATCTCTCAGAAGAGAGTATAAGTATAAACGATAAGTTAAATCCAGAAAAATCATGAAAATCATGAAATACATGGCTCTTGTGTGATGCCAATCTATGATAGCAAGTCTGATTCAGTTGTGCATGCCGTGGTGTGTATGTATATTGGTCACTGACTACAGCCTGAAATTCTTCCTCTCACATGACACCCTCCTCGTGAAAAATGGGATCATCATCAAACCCTCCACCCATTGTCTGAGGAGAGAGAGAGATAGATAGCCGTACAGTTGAATCAGTGGTCGAGTGTATCAGATCTTACCTTTGTGATGTATCGCGGGTCTAGTGCCATCTGCTCATCCAGAGCCCTCAGTTTCTTTTCCAATGCCATGCATCGCTGCAACTGCACACAACCACAATACTCTCTGACCAACTTGCCATTGCACAATACTAATCCAACTTTTTTTTACAAATCGGTTAGTGACCATTAAAAATGTATTAGCCATCGCAAGATTTTTGTGAGGGCAAGTAAATCAAACCACCAAATTTTTACAAATTTTTTACCTGCGATTGGAGGTAAGTTGCCATGTCGTGAGAGTCGTATGCCTCAGGACTTTCAGAGAAGGACACCATACCCGCCGTCTGGTCCAGACTAGCATGGACCTCCTCCTGCTCAATCTGTGGATTGGACGACCCAAATACACACCCACATTGACTGATTACTGCACCATATTCCGTATGTAGAGCTCTGCCTCCTGAGCGGAGCTGAGGTTGATGCGAGAGCTGACGTCCGCCAGGGAGAGTGTCATGAAAGTCTGAGTGAGGCGCTGCATGGCGTGTCTGTACACAGTTTCGCGGAGTCTGTGAACCAGACCCAGATTACCATCCTGTAAAGACAAAGAGTTAAACTTTGCAATACAGTGGAACCCCACTTTAAGGACACCCCCTGAAATGAGAACACATCTCTAAGGACCCCCCTGAAATGAGGACACATCTCCAAGGAAACCCCTGAAATGAGGACACTTTCTAATGAGGACACCCCTGTAATGAGGACACCTCTCTAATAAGGACACCCCTGAAATGAGGACACTTTCTAATGAAGCGATGAGAACACATCTCTACTGAAATGAGGACACCGTTTCCTCAGAGTAGTTCTTGCATGCAATTTCAAACAAGGACACCTTACTTATATTGATATAACTTTCTTCTGTCTCATTGGTATCTGGATTAGAAGGGTTCCACTGTATATTACACACTCAGAAAATTGGGTTAGTTTCGGCTCACGTTCTGAAAGACTTCGGAGTATTTTGCAATAAGTTCGTGAACTGGTCCCACTTTTCTTCCAGCGTAGGTCTTTGCCAGTTCGTTGTAGGACCCACAGAGAGGCTGGGAACATGGGAAAGTGAAAATGAATCCGCAAAGTTGTACTTAGCTAGTGGAGCTCTGTGCACCTTACCTTCATCATTCGGTCGACTATATGAGAGCAGTACTTAGGAAGAGTTATAACCTACAGAGAAGAGAACATTTTGAATAAGTAAAAAAATTGATGGGCCAAGTAAATTTACTTTTCCAAATTTGAGCAGTGAGACAAGAACGAACTTCTTGTAGGCTGCTACCATAATGGCGCTAATTGCAACTGTGGGCGTTGTCAAACACTGGACGGAAAAAGAAATAGAAACTCAGAGAGATAGAGTGTGTGCTATCTTACCACCGTCAGGAATAGCAGAGCCCTCAGGTACTTGTGGAGGCAGGCATACACCATCCCTCCATAGTAATAGAAGAGCAGAACGTAGCGAGCGTCAAACTGCCCACCCTGATGGAAAAGAACACATCACTAGTGGTTGATCTTAAACCCACTGTCAAGACAACTGTACTACTCACATCTGTCAGGAGCTCAGAGTATTCTTGTTCGAGAAAGGGCAGCGCAGGTTTCAGACATTTGGCCATCAAACACACCTGAACAGAACAGACACATGACATTCTCTTTCCTCATGGCACACTTTCTGATTCCCACCTGAAGTAAGTCGGAGTGAATAGCTGTCAGGCAGGCTGGACAGGTTTGGTAGCGCCGTATGGCAGTCCTGAGGATCACCACCCCTTCTATTGTCTATTTAGAAGCAAGGAAGAACAAAAAAAACGAAATAGTACATTAAGAGGAAAAACAGATGAATGCTAAATAAGGCACACCTGTTTTCTCTTGCACATAACATCAGTGAGCTGATGGAACAGGTTACAAACTGCACAGACAAACCTGCTGAAACGAGGTCGTCTATGTGTGGTTATCACTCACAGGAGATGGGGTTCTGTGTGACCTGATCACGTGTGAACCCCTGGGTAAACGACCTCATTTGCTCCATGAGGACCCCCCAGTTTAGCTGCGCCGCCGGCTTACTCAGCTTCCCCGTCCTTATAGTAGGGCAAACACACGCTACGGCTCACTACGGGTGATTGTAACGTCTCACAAAATTGCGAGGTAGCCAAGGCTGTGCTTGTCGGGCTCCAACGTGCCTAACACGGTGTCCAACGTCGCTACATCTTGGTCGCAGATTAGCTCGCTCGAGCTCTGCAGCTTCCCAATGAGGAGAGTGAATTCTCCTTCCTGCGAATGCTTGCTGATGTCCTTTACTAGCTGCTCCATCGCCGATTGGGATTTCAAAATTTCACATTGTCGGGCGTGGTCTTTCGTATAATTGGAGCAACTGATTAGATGCGGTAGAGGTGATTTTGGGTGGTTTGTGCGGCGCCCTCTCCGTGTGTTCGAGCGCATCCTGATACGGTTCTGCGGGCCCCACCGTGAAAGAGAGGCGAGAGAGAGAGGGAGAAGGGACGTCCGGAGAAGCAGAGGGAATTTCCGGAGAGATGGACTCTATAGATCTGTCCGAACTACGGGTAAACCTGCCGTACGGAGCGGTAGACTAACCGTCTGCCATGTGTGCATGTATCGCAAGGCGTCCGCGTGTGTTACTCAATACTAGCAATCGTTCCAAGAGCATCAGTTACGTCTCTCTCATTGACCGGCTTTTTATTCAAAACACGGCCTCTATCTCTAGCACGCAGGAACACACATGAGCATATAAACTGTTGAAGGGATGTGGGGCTGAAACTTACCCTAGTTAGCAAACGTGTCTGTTTGGATTCTTCTCTCCATTACCCAGGACCCTGCAGGGATTTTTGAGCTAATTGAAGTTGTGGGGAACGGAACTTACGGCCAAGTGCACAAGGTATAAAATAATCACGCAAACTCAGCTAATTACTCAGGGACGTACTTCATTAACAATGTTAGACAACGTTCACATTATGCTAAGCTTTGAATCTATGTGTGCATGGAGCTCTAATAGTGGTAGATTTTGTGCCTACTGCACGTTTGACCCACGTTCCCCCACTCCACAGACTGCTTGTTGTGCAGTTGAGCGCAAGTGTTTGTGTACGTAAGCACAGTTGCTCTTAAAGTATGTATTGTTGTGTTGTGTTGGCTTGCCTGGCTACAACTAAACGGTTGCCGTTGGCTAGTGATGTACGTACACTGTTCTTCTGCAATAGCAAACTTTAGACGAGCAGTTTGGTTCGTAGAATGTCTATTAGTTTTCGGGGCACGAGGGAAAGTGTAGGTGTCTTGTGCTTATATGGTGCATCAAGGCCTGGTGTGTTTATTGAAGTGTCTTGAATGCCTTCTAGAGCGACAACCGTTTGTACGCACTTCCCTCCCCCTCTTTCTTTTCATTCCCTTACCTCTTCTCTCCCTCCTCTTTTCATTTCCTTACCTCCCCACTCTCCCTTCTCCCTCCTCCCTCTCCAACACAGGGTCGCCATGTTAAAACCGGTCAGCTAGCTGCCATCAAAATCATGGAGGTCACAGAGGTACGTCTCTATGCATGTCTATAACTGTGGGATTTCATTCTAATTGTCGCCCACCAGGACGAAGAGGAGGAAATCCGACTTGAAGTCGACGTCCTTCGAAAGGTAGCGTGTAATGTGTGGGTGTGGTCTTTTCTGTAGGCGTGGTTCGTTAGAGGGAGGCTAGGGCCGCGTAATTCAATGTTGAATTTGACACAATGTCTCAAGATTAGTGGCCATTTTTACTTCCTGTTGTAATGTCCCATTCTCTCTCTGATTTTTTAAATTCCTCTCCCTCGTTTTGGCCAGTTCTCCTATCACCAAAACATTGCCACATACTACGGTGCCTTCGTCCAGAAAGGAGACGGTGGACAAGAAGACCAGCTCTGGGTGAGCCGATTACATCGTAATGACATCATGATCAATTTGCGTGGTCATGTGATCTGACTCCGCCCACCTCACAGCTGGTGATGGAGTACTGTGGGGCGGGGAGTGTGACGGACTTGGTCAAATCAACGAGAGCTCGTTCGTTGAAAGAAGACTGGATTGCTTTTATCTGCAGAGAGGTTCTGAGGGTGAGTTTACTAAAATAACTTCCGCAAGAAAATTTCTTGACAATTGCTGAATAGAAAACATTTAACCCATAAGATTTCACGGGCACGATTGGAGGTATTCATGGTGCAAAAAAACATTCATAATTTCGGAGATTCCACGAAATTTCAGTTATGCGGTCCAAAAATATTTTTAAAGAGGCAAGAAAAAATGCCATGGAGTGTATGTAATGGAAAATCAAACCTTGCTGTTGATGTACACCAGGAAAAGAGGAGGGAGGGAGGGAGGGGAATGGAGGGAGGGAGGGAGGGAGGAGTAGAGAAACAAAGGACGTGGCTAGAACTATCAATCTGTGTCCTTGCAGGGGCTGAGTCATCTCCACAAGAACAGAGTAATCCACAGGGACATCAAAGGGCAGAACGTTCTGATAACTGACAACGCTGACATTAAACTCGGTAAAGAATATGCTGTGTTGTGAACTCGTGGTGTCTTCCAACTGAGCGTGCTCGTTTCAGTGTTTGGAAAGTTTGAATCTCTTTTCCAGTTGATTTCGGGGTCTCGGCGCAGCTGGACCGTACCATCGGGAAGAGAAACACGTTTATTGGCACCCCTTATTGGATGGCCCCCGAGGTAATTGCCTGCGATCAGGACCCCACGGCAACGTACGACTACCGGGTGAGTTACCACGGTGACTGTTGCCACGGTAATGTATCACAATATGTCGCGTCTCTCGCAGAGCGATCAGTGGTCTCTGGGGATTACTGCCATTGAAATCGCCGAAGGAGAACCACGTGAGTGTGTCCTGCCTCTAGGAAATCTCAGTTCTTGTTTTATTCCTCGTTTTAAACCTTTCTCTTCTCTTTGTGTTCTTTCTCCCAGTGTAATGAGTGTTTTGACTGTTAACCCTCTCTTCTTCCCCTACCTGATCTCTCCGCTCTATTATCCCTGATCCTTCTTCTTCTTCACCGCAACTCTCTACCTTGCACCCGCTCACTCCTCCCCGATCTCCTCTCTGTTCTATAGCTCTCTGCAGCATGCACCCGATGCGTGCCCTGTTTCTGATTCCTCGTAACCCGCCGCCGAGACTGAAACAGACCAAGAAATGGAGTCCAAGGTTCATCAATTTCATCGAACAGTGTCTCACAAAAGACCCTACGAAACGGCCAACTTCAGACGAACTTCTGCGAGTGAGTTGTTCATTATACCTCCGTTATTACCTCTCTCTCATACACACATTGCCATGAAGTATATACCCTACCATAAGCATTTGAGGACGAAAAATTTAGACTTCTGTTGTATAAATTGTGCTTTTTCTCTGCTAAATTGTGCACTGGGACATTATATATTTTTCAGCTAATCAATGTGTCATGTAGCATTTAAAATGTTTTTCTCAGCACTGTAGCGAACTGAAGTTGAAAAAGATAAAAATGGCATCTCTCGTGTTTTTATCCTGTCTTGTTGCTTTGTTTCTCTTGTGTGCGTAGCATCCTTTTGTGACGGAGTTCAACGAGCGTGCAGTGAGGATCCAGGTGCGAGACCAGCTGGACAGAGTGAAGAGAGAGGTTCAGATCTTCGACGAGCAGCTGTCCGACGAGGAGGGCGGCTCGCTGGAGATACCCACCATCAAGAAGGGAGGGGACGACGCTGCACGGCCCGGCCCTTCCGCCGTCTCACCGTCCAGGGTAAGGAGAAAGGGTCAAAGGTCATTCACACTACAGTAGTACTAGTACACTGTAATCCAAACTACTTCAATTTACTTTTTGCTATAGTTTTCTTGATAGTAGAATGAACACAACTCATTTTTGGCGGGCAAATACGAGTAGTTTGTCTTTCCGCACACACGTAGTTCGAATCATTGTGTGACATAATGTGTGGTAATAATACAGGACGAGGAGGAGGATGAGGAAGATGAAGAGAGTCTGGGGCAGGAGACACTGCTCACGGCGCGACAGAGCCACGCGGCGGAGTTCTCTGCCGGTCGGCTGCCTCAGTACACAGAAGACACCCTCATTATACATGGAGATGAGGTATGATGTCATACTTACATACACTCATTATACATGGAGATGAGGTATGATGTCATACTCACAACAAATTGAATTGCAAGCTGCCGAAACTTTACAGCTATAGGGAGCAACAGTTTGACATTGATCTCTCTCTCTCTCTCCCTATAGACCCAAGGGGCTGCAGAGAATCCTCAGTTGGCGGCTCTGGCGGCAAGACAAGGACCAGGTCTGTATGCTCACACACACACACACACACACACACGATACACACTTTGGCTGGTATTTCCTGTTTTGGTGTATAAACCGGACATTTGCTGCATAATACACAATATTATATACGCGAGCGTGTGAATGCATGCTTACCATAATCATGAAAGGTTCACCCCCATTTCAACATACACACACACAACAGCTCAGCGTCAGTCATTTTCCTATTTCCCGCCCGACTCCCGCCGAAGCACGGGCGGAGCAGCGGTCCCGCCCACCCGCCCCAGCACCTACGAGGACCCAGCTGGCCATCGTCTCAGTATGCAGCTGCCCGGGGTCAACGGAGGAGTCAAACAAGAAGGAGGACCCAAAATGGTGCGTCACTCTAGCGGAGGGAGAAGGAGGGGCAGGATTATTTCATTGCCATATTTGTCCACATTCTGGGCTAGTTGGTTGGGCAGCAGTCGTGTGTATGTTTGTGTATCTTGGCAACGGAGTTTGGGGTTCCATTAGGGAACGCTCTTTTGTGGCAGCTGTGGACGAGCGGGCATGTCCCTGCTAATGGGCCTCTTCTCCTCCCTCTCTCCCCTCCCCCCCTCTCTCTTTCTCTCCGTTTTATTCGCCCCCTCTCTCCATCAGTCACCAGAGATCCGTAAGTACAAGAGAAAGTTCAACGGAGAGATACTGTGCGGGGCACTATGGGGAGTCAATCTTCTGGTTGGTACTGATAATGGCCTACTTCTCCTCGACCGCTCTGGGCATGGCAAAGGTATATTGTACTACTGTCGAACCTCCAAATAAGGGCTGCCATTTACGTGATATATATTATATTTAAAACCCTCAATACCCTCCTCTATCTGTCACTGCATTATACTCACTGGAATAACTTTGTCTTTCGACATGTAGTATCATTTAACAAAAACTGAAGAGCTGGTCTAGTTTGCTATAGCATAGGTTTTGTTCAAGAATCACATATGTACAACCGTCATGAATATACTACTACATACAGCTCCCCTCTTTTTCTCTCAGTGTTTCCACTCATCTCTCGTCGAAAGTTTGCACAAATGGAGGTTCTCGAAGGACTCAACGTTCTGGTCTGCATCAACGGACGAAAGAACAAACTGCGCGTCTACTACCTCTCGTGGCTCAGGAACAAGATCGTCAAGGGAGACGACGTGGTGAGCATCGCCGCCATGGCGATTGTCGTGTTACCGTGGCAATGTGTTGTCGTCGTGGTGATGTTGATTTTCTGTTCCGACAGATGGAGGGTACCCGATCGAGACACGGGTTCATTTCAGTGGGGGAGTTGGACCAATGTGTCCACTTCAAAGTCGGTTAGTGGAGAGTTTTACATAATAGTAGGTAGGGAGGAAATATACATACATTGGAAGCCCAAGTGTCCTTGGGTTGTGGTGTTTCGCGTGCAGCGAGGACGCTCCGAGGGCTTCTAACACACGTAGCATTTGTAATCGGCCAACTTATTCAATTGTGTTTTTACTTTGGAGCGAATTGAAACGGGCTCCATGGAGGGTGCATGTCAATGCATGTTTCTGAGTTTTTCGAATGACTAACGACATGAAAATATCTCTCCTCCCTCTCCCTCTCCTTCCCCCTGACAGTCCAACATGGGAAGATGAAGTTCCTCTGCATAGCCACCAAGACAAGCATCGAGGTGTACGCGTGGGCCCAGAAGCCATACTCAAAGTTCATGCAGTACAAATCGTTCCCTGACGTACTCCACCGACCTGTGCTAGTTGACATGGTCTGTGAGGCTCCCAACAAGACAAAGGTCCTATATGCCTCCTCAATGGGTGAGTCACATGACACTCATGTGATGCTTGTGTGTGGTCACATGACACACGTGATGCTTGTGTTTGGTCACATGACACTCATGTGATACTTCTGTGTGTTTGAAGCCAATTTTTACAGTTTCTGCTGTTTCATTCGCAGGATTCCATGCTATTGATTTGGAGAATGGGGTACTCCAAGATCTTTATCTCCCGTCTATTGGAGTAAGGACAACAGTGACACCCCACGCCATTATCCCCTTACCCCGCTCCACGGGAGAACTTCTACTGTGTTATAATAGTGAGGGAGGGAGGGAGGGGGAAAGATGGAGAAAGGAGAGGGAGTGAGATGAAATAATATGTAGGCTCGTTGTTCACTGAGCCACCTGCAACTAGTTGGGCTGGGCTGGGCAAAGACAGGAGAATGAAGAGAAAGGAAGATGTGCTGTAATGAAGTCTTCTTTCCCTTCCTACAGATGAAGGTGTGTACATAAACGCAAGTGGAGGGAGAATCAAAGACGTCAGACTACAATGGGGGGAAGTCCCCTCGTCTATAGGTACGCATTATGTAATGATTACTGTATCATATTGAGAGATAGGGGCAGGGGATGCAAGATAGAGGCGAGACAGCGATTATAACTCCCCCCATCGCCCCCTTTCTTCTTTAGCTCTGATAGGCGACAGTCATGTGATGGGTTGGGGTTCAAAGGCCATCGAGATAAGGGCAGTGGAGAGCGGGCAACTGGACGGTGTCTTCATGCACAAAAGGACCCAGAAACTGCGCTTCCTCTGCGAAAGAAACGACAAAGTGAGTACAGGTAGCGTTTTTGACACGTTTGCTGATTAATTATAGGGGCAAGTGTGCGCACGTATTTTGTGCCTTGTTACTTCATTTAATGAGTTTCTAAGTTTTGAAAGATGTTGGGTGCTCAATTTAATACGCCATAAGAACACGGGTTAGGAGCTAAGAACGATGGAAAATGCCGACCAGGAGATTTAGTGACTCGAGAACCTTCGTAAATCAGCCTTCATTTCCTCTTCTTTCTCTCTCTCAGGTTTTCTTTGCCAGCATCCGCACCTCTTCCTCCAGCCAGGTATATTTCATGGCTCTCAACAGACGAGTCGTCCCACAATAGCAGGGCTCCATTGTGTCTGTGTCTAACATACAGCAGTCCACTTGTTGTCCACCTGTATACAGTGTTAGCTATCGTTCTTAAAAAAACTGACTTTTCTCGTCTCAAAATGTCGCATTATAATAACTGTGTGGTATGGTGTATAGGGCTTGGTGTGTATGTATGTACTGGAGTCATTATTATGCATTCTTATGTCACTAATTTATAGCCCGTGGTGTAAGATTATTGTTATAGAGGTGATTACATAACATTATTAATTTTTCCTGTCCACCATGTTGTATATGCAATGAACAATGTGATTATTTTTAACGAAATATTTTGTTGCACATGAATGTATAATACCAAGTATACAATGAATGGGTGGGGTAGCATTTTCTGGTTGCCATGGTAATCGGTACCGTGGCAACACTTGGATACCTGTATAGACAGTGATTGGTTGGAGAGAGAGGGAGGTGGCTACTAATAAAGTCAGTTGCTTGGTGCCTCATTCCGTGTCTTCTGACTTCTTTTTGTGCTTTTTCTTCTTTGGTTTTTCGGGCACGACTTCACCCTGGCAACGGAGGAAGAAAAGGGTTAAACACATAGTAGAAGACAGATAGTAGACCTAACAGGGGTAGAAGAGCAGCTGTAAAGACTCACTTCTGAATCAGTTTCTTTCTTCCTCTTCTTCTTCTTCTTCTTTGACTTGCCAGCCACCTCCACCTCCTCTCCCTCCTCTTCACTTGGTCGTTTCTCAGACAACGCACTCGCCTCCCCTCCTCCCTCCCTCTCTTCCACTGGCTCCTTTACTTTACCGTCTCGACCACTGCAACAGAGAAACCAACGTTAAAGACACATGCAACCCAACACAATGGTCATGTGACTATCACATGACACTTCATAAAAACCATGTGACCCACATACTGATCACGTGACCATCACATGACTAATACTCACTACTGAAACTCTTTCCGGACGTCCTGCGGTGTACTCTCCAGCACTTTCCCAAACTTTCCCAACTTTCCGGCGGCTATCAGCTGCTTCTTCTTCAGAGCCTGTAGCAGGGCAGTAAGTCACACGACTGTCACGTGACTAGAGGTTTCAGCTGACCTTTGGACCCAGACCCCACTTGCGAGGGTACACGTCTCTATTCATGATGACTCTCTTTATCTTGGCACAGAATCCGTGATCGCAAGTAACCATCTCAGCCGTCCCCATCATCCCAATACCTAGAGTAGTCGACAGTAGCTCATGTGACGTCATGTGACTGTCACGTGACCTACCGAGAGCCACGGCCTCTCCCTTGGTTGTGATGATGGCAATTTCCATGCCTGGCTCTATTCCTTCGTCAAACCTGAGGACCCCGGGAAGAAGAATCTTGGCTCCGTAGCACACTGCATTCACCTGGTGGAGTATATATACACAACAATAGAGAGTATTATTAACCCTCGGCGCGCATGCGCAGCGAGGGTTACAGTAGTTGGGTTTGTCTGTGTGTGTGTGTGTGTGTCTGTCTGTTACTCTACATCTCACTTCTCGAACATCTGTTCGTCCCAGAAACGATACCATCTACCCAACGGGCGACGAAGGTCAGAAAATAAAGGCGGTTTTCTCTGAAAATGCTCCTTTGCAAAGCTAGAGCACGAAAAAGGCAATATGCAAATACGCAACAGACGGGATGGCTTACCGCGGTCTGATCGATCAGCGTGCTCTGCGACCTCAGAGGCACCAGAAGATGCAACGCAGGGCGTGTATCGCCTCTCGCATGCTGTCTAGTAGTGTAGTTAGCCCGCGTCAGACTCTGTGCGAGATGGCTAGAGACCAGCAGCCAGAACTAAACCCAGCCCATCAATTAGTGATACAGCGCATGCGTTTACTCACGCGTGCGCGTCACAATGCGCCGAGGGTTTGCACTTCAGTGCTTTTCATATAACTAGCAGTAAGACACACATTTGGAATAAAGTGCACCAGCTTTACACACAAAAACATGCAGAACGTATTGACCACCGGAAGATCACTGCTACAGAGTAATCTCCCGTCTTAAACCTCTACACTAGAAACCCTCGTGCACGACTCTGAAAATCATAGACTTTTCCCCACGAAGACTCACCGCACTGTCTTTGAGCACAATCCTCCTGTGAGAAACCAGGGTGCCCAGGTTTACACTCTCCTATGTAGGACTCGTTAGGAAACCTAGCTACGGCTTATTAGTACAGAGCAACATCTACAGTATACACTCATGTAGGACTCTATACGTATAGAGAAACCCAGTATAAACGTCATACAGGACTCTATGTAGATATAAACTGTGTGTAGTAAATCTCAATACAGATATTGACCAGGAGTATATATATATCCACTCTCCTCATGTAGGACTCTATACGTATAGAGAAACCCAGTATAAACGTCATACAGGACTCTATGTAGATATAAACTGTGTGTAGTAAATCTCAATACAGATATTGACCAGGAGTATATATATATCCACTCTCCTCATGTAGGACTCTATACGTATAGAGAAACCCAGTATAAACGTCATACAGGACTCTATGTAGATATAAACTGCATGGAGCAATCTCAATACAGATATTGACCAGGATTATATGACACACACCACACATGGACATGGAAAAGCTGTCTCTCACCATCTATATGGTTGTCCAGCACCCACTGTGCATCCATTACATCATGCATTGTCACCAGTCTATCCTGCAACACAATTCACATACCAGATACTCCAATACTCCATACACCAGACCTTCACTTTAGAGTACACTCAAGTAATATAAAACTCATGCTCACATACCCATACTCCAAACCCCATACTCCAGTTCCCATACTCACATTCTCAGACTGGATCCCGGAACGGACTCGGCGCAGCTCCTGCATGTGACCTCCGACCCCCAGCATTAGCCCCAGGTGGACACACAGGCTCCTGATGTAGGTCCCTGCTTCACAACTCACCCAGAACACACCTGCCATCGAGTGAAGACAAACATCAAGATTTGGACATTTCCACAGCAATCAAGCCCTCCACCACGGAGTAAAACAGCAAGTGATAAAAGAAACGAAATTGTCACCTAGTTTTCTTTCAGAGTCGAACTCCAGGAGTTTATTCTTGTAGATGGTGCGGACTCGTAGCTGTCGCTTGACGGCAGAAATGAGGGGAGGTCTTTGGAACAGTGCACCAACCATTCCATCCAGGGTCTTGAGGACGACAGGGAGAGACAACGAGGGAGGGGAGAAATAAAAATATTTTTAAAAAATGTTGAAACTAAATTTCAGGGGAAAAAATTTCGCTTGTCCTCATGTAAAAATGGGCTCTTTCCCCCTTGATATTTTATAGTTAGTATATACACAGGGCCCACTCAGAAACAGCCTCTGAAGTGTGATCATCACATGACTATCAGGTGATCAATCATCACAGTGAGCACTACTATAATAGTCTCATGACCAGACCTTCCTGCAGGGAGCTGGCACCCTCTCCACTCACCTGAGCCAGTTTGGCCTTGCTGGGTACGGCATCGTGAAGTCGAACAACACAAACGTACTCTTTCCCTGTAAAATAGAGTAGATTTGATGAGACAGATACGTAAAGGAGTAAAAAATAAAGATGCAAGTAACTCCTGAGGAGTACTTACATTTCCACATAAAACACACACACACACAACTCAAGTCTTATTGTGGAAAACACGGTCTACATTATTTGTACCTTGACTATAGCGCGCAGTGCAAAATACTCAGGAATAGAGAGGAAGGAGATGAGAGAAAGAAGAGAGAGAAAAGCAGAAGAGAAGGGAGAGAGAGAGACTCACCTGCCCCCTGCTGACTCTTGACCAGTCGAGTGGCTCGGTCGATGCAGACAATGAGACAGCCGGTGACCTGAGGATCCAGTGTCCCGCTGTGACCTGTCTTCTCCACACGCAGAATCCTCCTGATCCAAGCCACCACCTGATACACACAAATCAAAACTTCGGGCATATGAAAAAATTTGAGCTGCCACCACCTATACATACATACACTCGCAAACTATTTCAAGCTAGACACAAGCCCTAAAGATTTAGACGCACTCTCTTTTCACAGCTAGACAGAACATTGTTAAAATCATAGTTTTGAGGAGCTTGGCTTCATAAGGAATGATAGGGTGAGCTATCAGCAGTTGCACTGTGCGTACACAGGCATGCTCAGATGGTGGTGCATACCACATTAATCATCAGCCGAGGAGCTCCTTTAATTTCCACATGTCAAGGGGCAGTATAATATACATTCTGTCGTGATTTAGTATCAAACACGCATCAATTGTAAAAGATAAGAACCGTCTTCTAGCAAAGCGCACTATCAAAAATTCACACAAGCGACATGTAAAGGCGAATTCTTGATAAGTGTACCTCGTGTGAAGATGGATTGGCCGGCTTGTCGAGGTTGATAAACCCATGTTTGACATAGTCTGATATTGGTCTTTGCAGTGGAGAGCAGCCTGCCTCCAGTGGTGTGTAATGACCCGTCCTCACCACCATCCTGTGGTAGTTCTAGATAACAGAACACACAATACCAACCACCATCAACATTATTCATGGTATATCAAGCGATTACATCATTGTGATAATTAGCATCCCCTTAGGTCCATACATTATCTAGGAGGTTGCACAATTTTGTACATACATTATCTAGGAGGTTGCACAATTTTGTACATTGAGAACGTTGTCTCGTTTTGCACATTGAGAGAACGTCGTCTGCTAACCTTCAGCAGTAGGGGCCATTGGGAGGCGTCCAACTTCGGCTTTGCATCGCTCGGTTGGATGACAAAGTCACGTGCCTGAGAAAAATAGAGAGAGCGGGCAGATTGGAAAGGACAAAAGGCTAGGTGACTAGCTAACCCCTTTCTTTTCTGTTGGAGGCGCATCTCCGACCTCTGCTGTAGCTGGGAACGGACGGGAGAGCGAGAGACGTGAGCGACTGACACGGCACACGTCACGCAAACCCTTCTCTCAGCCTCCGCACGCGTACACGCAGCAGCAACCCGTTTCACGTGCGCTCACCTTCCGACTTTCGCCGCTTCTTCTTTTTGGAAAGCTCCAGATCACTCGCAACTACATCACAGGAGCTCATCATCGCACCCCGGCTGGCTAAAGACCAAAGTTCCCAGCACGTGGCGTTATACGCATGCGCAATCCGTGCAAGTTATGCGCATGCGTATTTCTTTCTCTACGTCCCTCCTTTCTGATCTGCGGTGTGTTGGTCGTAAACCTGGTGGCATCGGCTAAGAGACCAGCCGCACCACGCCGTAAGTTTTACTTGCTAGTGGAAAATATATAGTTTTTCAATGTATCACTATTTGTTAGTGCTAAACCTTGATAGTTTTGTTGAGTTCTACTGCTCTATCGACTCGTGTGTAACGTGGGCGTTATTTGGAGCTTTCTGCTGTAGGCGATGGGTAGAGTCATTCGCGGTCAGAGGAAGGGGAAGGGGAGCGTCTTCAAGGCGCACACGAAGCACCGGAAGGGGGCCGCAAAATTGCGACCCCTGGACTTCGCCGAGCGACACGGCTACATCAAGGGGGTCGTGAAGGACATAATTCACGACCCCGGTCGGGGGGCCCCCCTAGCGAGGGTGGTGTTCAGAGATCCCTACCACTACAAGCTGAGGAAAGAGACGTTTGTAGCCACTGAGGGAATGTACACTGGACAGTTTGTCTACTGTGGAAAGAAAGGTATTGTACGTTTTATTCCATGCGTCTCATTTTCCACTGGCTGTGCGTCTGTCCTCCTCAGCAACTCTGGCAGTGGGAAACTGTCTCCCGCTCGGAGTGATGCCCGAGGGAACAATTGTGTGTCAGGTTGAGGAGAAGATGGGCGATAGGGGGAAAATAGCCAAGGCCTCTGGTAATTATGCCACCGTCATTGCCCACAACACCGAGACTAAGAAGACTAGAGTTAAGCTACCGTCTGGCTCGAAAAAAGTAAGTAGAACCAAGTGTGTAAAGGACAGAAAACTTGTAGGAAAAGAATATATGCGGACAAATTTTTTAAGTTATTTTCCCACTTCCCTTATATTCTCTTGTACACAAGAGAATATGTATTTGCGAGCGATATTCTTAAAGTCACTGGCTAAACCAACCCTCTCTCTCAGACGTTGTTATCAACCAACCGAGCGGTGGTGGGTGTGGTGGCCGGAGGAGGGAGGATCGATAAGCCACTCCTGAAGGCAGGGGCCGCCTACCACAAGTACAAGGTCAAGCGAAACTGCTGGCCCAAAGTCAGAGGAGTCGCCATGAACGTGAGTGTCTTCTCTGTGTGGCAGAGTCTGACTTGCTAGTCTCTCACGCACGCACACGCGCTCTCTCTCTCTCACAGCCTGTTGAGCATCCTCACGGAGGAGGCAACCACCAACATATCGGAAAACCATCGACTGTCAAGAGAGGAGCACCAGCTGGAAGAAAGGTTAGAATTTCTCTGGTTTTTCCGAAAAGGATGCTTTATCATTTCCCTCTGCTTGTCCAGGTTGGTCTCATAGCTGCAAGGAGAACTGGCAGACTACGTGGAGGGAAGGCAGCTGTCAAAGACGACGATTAGCTGTCTCAAACTTTAATCTCTGTCTCTTTCTCTCGGAGAGACGTGTATTACATGTATACCGAATGAATAATTAATGTCGCGCTGTATTGTTGTTTGTGCACGTGCGCTAGCTGACCCGGTTCGAGGGTCAAGGGAGAAGATATGGCGATGCAGAGCGTGGTAAACAAAGTAAAGTCGGCGGCTCTCGGCGTCGCTGACTCCCTCACCCCGGTCCTGAAGGTACAGCTAGCCCTTCTCTGTTGTGTAAATCGACCGCATGCGCTAACTGAACCCCTCAACTCGACGATGCATACATATACTGTAGGAGTCCAAGTTCAAGGCGACGGGGATGCTTACCCCCGAGGAGTTTGTGACTGCGGGGGACCATCTCGTATACCACTGTCCCACATGGAGCTGGTCGGGCGGAGAGCCGGGCAGGAAGAAGGCCTATCTCCCTCCTGACAAGCAGTTCCTAGCCACAAAGAACGGTAGAGCTCGATGTTAGCTAGCCATATCCCATACAGACATTGATAAGACTACCTTTTACAGTACAATATTATGTTGGACTTGTTTTGCAAATTTTACCAATTCCTGCAAATGTTTTCTCTCTGGAATTTTGTAGGTTGGCATAAATCTGCACATTAATTCTCAACGAAATTCACATTTACTACTGAAAGGCGAAAGTTTTTATCTCTGTAAGTATGTTGATTTCTGTTCCCTCTTCAGTACCATGCTACAGAAGGTGTAAGCAGATGGCTCTTGTCCCGACCAACGAGAAACTCCTGATGGTGGAAGGTGACGATGAGGCATGGGTGGACACCCATCACGGAATGGGTAGGTCACATGACATGTCACATGACCTCACGTGACATCAATTATTACAGCTCTCGAGCAAGCTACAGATAAACTGGTGGAAATGACACTGGACTCTGTACCCAAAACCACACCCACTGATACCTCGGACATTCCACTGGTTGGCACGGCAACAGCCGACGAGGACGACAAAGAGTCAGACGACGAAGGCCCAATTCCAGACATGGACGACTACACTGAAGACGATGACCCGGTGAGTCACATGATATCACATGATCCTCATGTGACCTCACCTACCCCAAAGGCCGTAGCTCCGGCAACGAAATACGTAGCCCCGCCCACTGAAGAAGTCGGGATTATCCGCACACGAACCTATGACCTCAACATTACATACGACAACTTTTACCGCACCCCTCGGCTCTGGTTGTTTGGATACGATGAGAGACAGAGACCTCTATCGGAGGAGGGCACGTACGAAGACGTCAGTCAGGTGAGCTGGTCACATGATGTCATGACCTATCAATAGTAGCATGGCCTCAATCAGATTGTAGGAAGAAGATCTGAAGAACTGCTGATGAGCATAAAATTGTACACACATACATACACCTCGAAAAACCCCTGCAATTTGAGTGCAATTTTTAAACCAGGAAAAGTTCAAACAACTTTCTATATGCCCCGTCTAATATCGGGGTGGTGCAAACACACACTAGAACTATTATAGTTTTCTGACAATTATTATAATCTTGTTCCTTGACGCAGGACCACCTGAACAAGACAGTGACCCTCGAGCAGCACCCTCACCTCCCCCCTCCTCCCCGTCTCTCGGTCCACCCCTGTCGTCACGCAGAGGTAATGAAGAGAATCATGGACATGGTTGCCGAGGACGGCCGAGAGCTCGAGGTCCACTCTTACCTCATCGTTTTCCTCAAGTTTGTTCAGGTATGATGTCACCATTACATCATCATGTAATCATTACAGTGGTGAATGTCCCTAATGTACATAGGTTTCACTGTACATCGTCAGTTATGATGTCATCATTACATCATTCTGTTTTGCAGTCGGTGGTGCCTACTATAGAATATGACTACACTCAGCAGCTAGCCATCACCACAAGTACGTGACCACACCCACCAATTAAAGCAGCAGTCGACGACACTATATATAATAGGAGTGCAAATTGAACATAATTCTTGTGTGCACTAATTGTCATCTTGTCCGTGTGAGATTTTTGTACAAAAACACAAAACACATAATAGTGGGGGCGTTCTGATTGGAATTGGAAATATTATAGTCAATCGGGTTCCGTTCCAAAGTATCTGTCGCCGTAGTTACCAACTCCGGGCAAAATATGGTAGTCCCTACTAACCTACATACAATGGGAAAATGGCACGAGATTTTAAAAGTGCAGTGGAACTCAAGGTTAAGGGGTATATATACAATATATACCTGACCACATACTCAAAAAGGAAAGTAAGGAAATGCTCTAAAGACAAGCTCTTCGACTGTCTCCGTGTCCAGATTACAGAGGTCCACCACTGCGAGGTTTAACAAGAAGCGAGGTTTACCTTTGGGTCAACGGCGGTAGTTATGATGCGGACGTGGGGAAAGCTGTAGGCCAGTGTCTGTATTCCTAGTCTCGCTGCCAGCATTGTCACAAAGATGATGTTCTCTTGAGGGACGTCGTGGTCCTGCGTATAAGAGAGAGATTGTCGAGTGGAAGATCAAAGGGAAGCAGAATAGCAGAAATTTCATTGTAATGACGCACCAGAAGAATTCTGATTGCCATAATTGCAGCTGCTCCGGTTGCTATGGTAGCATCCATGAGGATCACATGACGTTGTGATATGTCAGACGGGAGCCTCAGGAAATGGAGCTGGAAACAGCGAGAGATGGACGGTGTGCATCGGCAAATGAGGAGTGTGTATGAGCGACAGAGAAAGAAAGGAAAAAGAGACAGACAGGTTTACGTACCGCTGGTTCGTCTGTGGTTTCGTTGGTTTGGATGAGGATCTTTCCGATGGTCGCCTCCTTGCAGACAGACAGCAGCGCTGGTTCCAGCACCTCTCCTGCTCTCATGATGGACACTCCACATAGCTACAGGAGGGAGGGAGGGAGGGAGGGAGGGAGGAGAAAAGAAAAGGGAGGAAAAAAGAGAAGAGAGTTAAGTTGCAGAGAAAGGGGTATATATGAAGTGCTCACTAACTTTTCCATTGAATCTCTTTCCGCTGTACTCGTCCCCTTGAGGAGTGATCACAGCCACATCCTGGGTCACATGACAGTCACGTGATCCACACGTGATGTCACAATAGTCACATGATCCACATCTTCATGTGACCTCTCACCTGGAAGGGGAGGAAGGAGTGGGCGTATTCCATGGCGAGACAAGCCAGTCTGTTGGTGAAGAACACAAAGTCATCTCTCTTTGTCTCTTTGTTCCTGCGAAAGAGAGGGAGAGAGAAAATAGGACACAACATTTTGGCACGAACAAGATTTCACCAAACTGAATATTTTCCGCAAAAAGTGGGGCTGTATGCAATATTCTCTGCAAACCAATTTTGCTAGATAAATTTGTCTATCTTGTGAGTATACAGTAACACCAGATGTCCTGGAAACGGATGTCGGTGTTGTGGAAGTGAGAGAGAACTAACCTGATGACGGTGTGCATGGCCTTGACCTGAGGCTTGTTGGGGAGAATGTGAACCGAGTCAGGCAGAGCCTCAGTCTCCCTCTGACCTGCCAACAACTTGGGCCGGTTGTTGAACCCTCTCTAGTATCGAGAACATATATTACATCATCATTACATCATAGAAGAACATTAGAGGACACATTGACAAAACGGGAGATGGATGGAGATGAGCACATTATAATTTACATCATAGAACACATTACATCATAAGTATAGCATACGTGAGTCAAATTATTGATGACATCATCATTACATCATCCCCGACCTGTTTGAGTTGATCTTTGACGTGTTCGACAATGAGTTGAACAGCCACTCTGTTCTGGCCTCCGCGAGGGACGACAATGTCTGCATACTGCATCGTTGGCTGTATGAACTGGTGGAAGGCCTAGAGTAGAGAGCGAGAGAGAGAGGGGGAGAGTAAAAAGGCCTTTTATTCAGAGGAGTCCCTTTATTCGGAGGTAATGCATACACTAATGTATTAGTACGGGCCAGAACCAAGTGTCCTTTTTCGGAGGTTTGACTGTTTTTTTCTGGATATGGTGGACAGAGGAAGTGGACTGACTGGTTTGACAAACTTGTTGTACTGCTTCAGCACACCCTCTAGATCCCGCCCTCTCTCTGCAATGTCCCTGCGAAGTCTGGACAGGAATAGAGCAAACAAGAGAGAGGAATGTCGGAACACATCCCTCACATTACAGTCATGCATGCACACTGCATATACATCAGAATACTTAACTATTGCTAACCTTCTGGCTAGTCGAATGTCTGAATCAGTGTCTACGAAGATTTTGAGGTCCATGAGTTTTAGAAGAGGTGCGTGGCAGAACGCCATTATACCTTCGAAAACGACCACGTTGGCTCCGTACATTGTATGCTGCAGCAGATAGCAACAAACACACACACAGGCAGACAGACAGACAGAAGTAACACATTTATGGGTGTGAGTTTTTAAGACTGTTATATATACAGTTAAATCTCTGAATAAGAGACAATTTTGGGAACATTGTCCTTTATTCCGCGTTTTCCTTACACAAACCAACACTAACACATTCACTGTTGGTACAATACCTTGTACTTGGCGTGGGCGTGTGTGCTGAAGTCGTAAATTGGTATCTCCACGTGTTTGCCTTCTTTCAGTTTCTGGAGAGTCTCCACCAAGAGATCCATGTCAAATGCGTCTGCAGACACACACACATACACAGAACAAATGCAGTCCATAGCTCTCCTCAGTTACATAGTACAGTTGACTTGCCAGGGCGGTCGAAATTGTACTCATTTTCTGCGGCTTTCTTGTTCTGTTCTGGAGTCAAAGCCTGCAACGTTTCCAAGTTAAAAGAGAGTGTGTTGCACATGACGCTGCGATATGTCATGAAAGAGAGAGAGAGAGAGAGAGAGAGAGAGGGGGGGGACCTTGTAGAAGGAGTCCATGGAGAGAAGAGAGACCCAGGGAACACCCAATGACTCGATGATCCTCCGAGCAACTGTCGTCTTCCCCGACGCACTCCCACCTGCCAAACCTAACCCATAGAGTATTTTACACATTTTTTCAAGACATATAGAACTTATCTACAACATTTCCCCTACCCACTCACTAACGGTTTCTCCAATACCGTAATTATTATGGTGTGCTAAATTAGTCACCTCACCTATGACAAATGCTTCAGCGATCTGCCCATGGGAGTCGTACCATGGAGGACGCCCTGGGAAACAGATTACATCATGCATCACGTGACTCATCACGTGACTAAAGGGTGTAAGCATACCGGCAATGTAGATGGTTCTTCTTCGTCTCTCTCCAGGGGTGGAAGATTTGCGAGGAGTGCTGGCCTTGTTGCCTCGAGGACTGGTGGTGTCTGCAGGTAGAGCTGCCACCTCATCCCCCTCGCTGGGGGCCAGAGAGGAGAGAGAGAGAGAGAGAGTGTGTGTGTGGATGAGGAACTCCGCCCATTGCAAAACAACATTAATTAATGAATCAATTATAGAACCTCACCTGCCGGAGTCGCTGCTAGACACGGAGATGACGCGCTCTCCGCCGCCTAACGCTTCTTCCCCGTCCTCCAGCTCCATTGTCTCCTTCTTGCCTGCAGACTCACTCAGCACAGCCCCCGCCGCACGACGCAAGCTCGCTCGCTCTCCACGCCCGCCGTTACGCATGCGCAGTGGCATTTCGTTGTCATGGCGACAGAGCGGTCGCAAACTTTTTCAGCTGAATTTGTACTCCGCGAGTTAGAGACCTACTCTAGGGCCGGGATGGCGCTCCCTTTCTTACCTGGAAACTCTTTCAACCCTAACGTCAGTAGATACGTGAAGCTCATGGCGGCCAAACGTGTAATTTTCGCCCGTCTTTTGCAGGTGGGAAAGACGAAGTTTCATAAGTCGCACACGTTCGATTTCAGAGGACCAGTTCCTACCCTGGACGACTCCAAACCCGGCATTGGTCAGCTGAATAATAAGTGCTTAGTGATTAGACTCTTGTTTGCAGGCTGATCGTTTTGTACCACTTTCTTGTAAGTTGAGCTAAGAATGTCTTGTGTTTCAGGTGGTAAGCTGCTACCAGGTCAGTCTCCAAAGAAGAACTGCAGCGTGTATCCGACTGGAGTTGGAGGAGGCCAGCCTGCCTGGGTTGCCTTTGACAGAAAGGTGGTTGACTCACTCTGCAGCCACCCTCAAAACGTTCCTTAGCTACAACTCCCTATCTCCCCCCACACACTTTCTCTCACTTGCCTTTTCTGCAGGTGTTGCGGTTCTATGGCTATTTCCAGGAGGCGGTCCACGAGCGAGCCGAGGAGCAGTTTCGAGTGCGACGCTGCACCATCTACTTCTACCTGGAGGATGACACCATACAGGTCAACGAACCTCAGCAGGTCAACTCTGGCATTCCCCAAGGTCGGTATAATCATGAAAATAATGGCGACTGAAAGCAAACTGATGCTATATATGTATGTTGCATGTCACTCAAATGGTGCCATGCTTTCTTTAGCAGAGCTATTCATTGCAGCATTTGACAACACTGTAATCCATTCACATGTAGCGTTTACTGTGGTGGTCCCCTTGAAGTAAATGTTCTTCTCTCAGGGACGCTCATCCGGAGACACAGGATCTCCCTCCCTGCTCCAGATGACGATCTGTTCTACACTGTAAAAGACTTTAACATCGGACAGAAGTTGACTCTCTACGGCCGAGTGTTCAGTATCGTGGTCAGTTCACACATACCACCATTCTACTTGCGGGCAATAAAGTTAAACAATAATTATGTTTCACCTAAGGATTGTGATGAGTTTACGAGGAACTTTCTGCGAAAGTTGGGAGTGAGAGTACCAGCTCCTCTCGACTGTCCTTCTGATCCATACACCACACTCAGGGACCAGGTGAACCACATCACTGGTGTATTGCACCCTCAATGTATTACGATTCTATTAGAGCTTTACTTAAACTGTGCCTTATGTGTCTAGCGTGGCTTCGGGGATACTTTGTGCAAAACCATGTGTGTTACCTCTTGTCTTTCAACAGCTGGATTTTTTTTAACCTGCTAGCATTCAACTTGCTGTGTATCATGTGTTTTGTTGCCTCTTTCCTCCCTCAGAAACTGGAGTCGATGCAGCCTCTGAGACCGTACGAGAAGCTAGACACCCTCCAGCAGTTCCTGGACTACGACAGACACGTCCTCAGGTTCTTCTGCCGTTGGGACGACTCTCCAAGCATGTTTGGTGATGTCCGCTGGCTCGTGCTCCACTACTTCCTCGCCGACGACACGGTCGAGGTGTTGGAGAAAATCCCGGCCAATTCTGGTCGCGACGCTGTCCCCGTGTTCCTCCGCAGAGCAAGGCTTCATAAGGTCTGGAGACACTCCCACCTTTCAACAGATTCAGTAGACGTTTTCAGTTTATCTTATACCCATGGATAATCCCCATTAGTTTGGTGTAGAAATTCATGAAGCAGCAGTTTTTTCCAAGGCTTTTGGCATATTAAGACACCCTTACAAACAGAACGTTGCTTCAGATTTTGCACTCTTTAGAGCTGTATGTCCCAAGATTACAGAGCACTGCGGAGTGAAAGAAGTCAGTTATCCTCTCTCCGTATGTGTGTATTCGTACCAGGAGGCAGTTCCTGTGGATCAGCCAGGAGTGGCCACCAAGAGAACAGTCCTCAATGTGTTTGGGAGCGGAGGTCACGGTGGACGCTACATTCTAGACTCTCTCAAGGTCTGTATGCACCCCAGCACACTGTTCTTTCTTACCAGCTATTTCTCCCCCTTTTAATGTATGGGGTTTTTTGCACTGCGTTTTGAAGCTATAGTTAAAGTATTGAGGATTGAAGATTGTTGGCCTCTCATTCTCTACACATTCTTGCTAAGAAAAGTGCAGTGCAAATAACCGTCTTGTTGCATACAAATGTTGGCTTGTGATGTCTTCAACGTTCCAAAGTCTACACTTCATGTCTTTGTGTTAGACTGGGGCAGTGGCAACGGACTATTTCCGAGACAGTGACCTTACGGTAGGGGGCGTGGTCAACCTCTGGGGGCGTCGGCTCCTCCTCTGCGACTGTGACGAGTTCACCAAAGAGTACTACCGCTCCAAATATGGTGTCAGTAAGTGGAACCCCACCTGATCAGAGAGCTGCTTTGTACTGCATACAGACATTCATCAGTCACGGAATGTTAATCCAAGGACATTCTCTCCTTCTCTCGCTCCAGAAATGTTTGAGGCGGTGGACGTATCGGAGCCTCCTCTTCCCCCACAGCTGAGACAAGTTCCTCCCTACAATGGGTTTGGTAGTCAGGAGGACTCCCTGGCCTCTCACCTCAACCTCATCCCCAAACCACCACGAAGGTGCGCAAAAGAATACCTCTACTACTGAATTTTGAGTGGACCCATCTTTTAAATTTTGCAACTCGAAATTTCGGCATTACCCACTAAGTAGAAGATGCCTCTAGGTCTCACATTGTCTGTGTGTGTGGTGTTCCTATTCAGGGACTTCAAGAAGTTCATGGAGAAGGATCGACACGGCCTGGACAGCAACGTGCTGAGGTTTGTGGCGAGAATGGACACCTCTAGACCCATCGACGTTGACCGGAGATTTACCGTCTTCTTCCACCTCTCCGACGACACCATCACCATCTTTGAGCCTCCCCAGAGGAACTCTGGTATGTAATTAGTGGGGGTTGCCCCTGTCAATCAGTGGGTCTAATTATACTATAGTTAGGGTTGCCCCTATCAATCAGTTGTTTTAATTAGTAGATCTCATAGGTTTGTGGTTGTCTTCATTTTCACATCCCTCGTCAGGTATCATTGGCGGGAAGTTCATGGAGAGAGGTCGCATCGCGAAGCCACGGGAGAGTGGCGGAGGTGACGAAGGGAGCCCCTCGCAGTATTACCTATCAGGAGACCTGTGGGTTGGAGCTCAGGTGGACTTCAACTCCCACCGCTTTGTTCTCATTGACTGTGACGAGTATGCCCTTCGCTACATGGAGGCCCACCCTGCACAGGTTGGTATTACATCACCATGCATTCTTCTGTCAAAAGACACCTCTCTATAAAGGCCCACTTGTTTCTATCACTGTGGGTATTATTTGCCCTCTGGATAAAGGACGACCCCAGTGATAGCGCGCATGCGCAGCGAGGGTACGTTTGTCTGTCTGTGTGTCTGTTACTCTCAATCTCGTGTCTGTTCGTCCCAGAAACGATACCATCTACCCAACGGGCGACGAGGGTCAGAAAATATGTGGGGTTTTCTCTGAAAATGATCCGTTGCAGAGCTAGAGCGCTTCCAGCATTGTATGGCATGGCTAATGCCGGTAGTCGCCATTTTATCGCTGGCGGACAATGTGCATGCGCTTATATTTAGCTCGACCGGGTCCGCTTGCTCTGTCGGCACAAGAAGTCACAACGAATGGCGTGTATCGACTCTCGCGTGCTATCTACTACTGTAGTTAGCCCGTGTCAGACTCTCTGCGAGCTACTTCGCCGAGGGTTTGCCCTTTAGTGCTTTTCTTTACACCGTTCCCATCAAGTAATGGTGGTGGTCTGATGGATAAGCACCCCCTCTCTTGATCGTGAGGTCCCTGGTTCGATCCCGGGTGTGTACGCCTTTTTTACAATGATGTAATAGGAGTGTTGGTATATATGGAACGTTTTTTCATCACCTCTCCAGGCCAGCCTGAGTGGCTAGGTGGTTAGAGTCGTGGGGACTGACACCATAGGTGCGGGGTTCGTATCCCGATCCCGCACTAAAATGTCAGATGGTCCAGAGCATTGGCTGGGAACAGCTCTGGTTCCTCCCCTTACCCACAAATCTACCACTGACCCATGTTTCTCAAAGGGCAGCGTACAGTTCGGCATAGCACTGCGTCCGTAGACGTCTGTCTGGAGAGATGAAGGGCTGGCCGTTTTTTTTCAACCTTAGATTTTTTTTTTGCACTAAACAATCCACAGGTAATACGAAAATTAATAGAGAGATGAAAGGTTGGCAATTTTTCAACCCTATATATTTTTTGGGCCTCAAACAGAAATGGGGCTGGCCATTTTTTCAACCGACCATGGAAATAGTGCATAACATGCTGTTCTTTTTGATGCATAGTCAAGACCATCAATTGTGGTGGTGCCACACTTGTGTATGGGTTCCACATTTCTATATAGTGTGCCGAGGGTTTGCACTTTAGTGCTTTTCATTGTACCAGTTTCCACACGCGGACAAAGATGCAGTTCTGAAGAAAGTGTCGGGCCAGGCCAAGGAGCACGTCCCTTCGCTGCAGGCAGCATTCAGGGAACAAGACCCCAGCAACTCTGGCAGCATCAGTGTTCAGCAGTTCACGTGAGAATCAGCACAGTTTAACAGGGGACACAAAAAGTGTCCTTTATTTAGAGGTGTACTTAGAGGTAACACTCTATTGGTACCAAGTGTCCTGGAAAGAGGTGTCCTTTAGTCAGAGGGTCATTTTTTCATTGGTTTTCACTGCATTCTATCTATCTCTCTCCATCAGTATGCTGGTGAAAGGGTTGTCACAAGGTCTACTCAGTGACCACGAGTGTCTGACTCTGGGAAGAGCATTCGGCCAGAGAGCCTACCCCATCCTGCCCACCCTGGTCCGTCTGGTCCAAGACGATCTCCACAAACACAACTTCACCCAGTTTGCCGCCCTGGAGACTGCTCTCGCCCAATGCTGTCAGGTGAGAGGAAACCACTACCCGATGAGAGTAGCATAATACTCTCTATATACCCTATTATCTCACTTCCTGGATCACTGCATTTCGCTTTCCCTGTCCCCATCTATATGTGGCACCCCTTTATATTAATGCTATTTGGCAGTACAGACATTTTCCAGTAGTGATCCATATATATACTCTGTTTGAACAGGATGAGACGGCCTTCGTAGACCCCGCCCACCTGAGACGAGTGTGTGAGGCTGCGGAGCTACCCCTCAGCCACCAGCTGGTGGATGCCACACTCATGAAGTGAGGACACCCCCTCGTTATCAGCTCTTCTATTATAATGCATAGCAGTAGTTGAGTCTCACTGTGCCACCATTGTATGTACAGTTGTCAGACCAGTTCCAGTGGAGCTGTGGACTACCAACAGTTTCTCCAGCTCATCAATTGGAGGGACCACCCCCTCCCTACCCCTCGAAACACCGTAACACACCCTCAACCTAAACCTTTATTATCCCCCCCCTCTCTCTCTCTCTATACTCTAATATCTTGACACGTACATACCAATTTTCTTGCATCAGACATACATGCAGCATGGTGACACAATGTGGTGACAGTACATTAGTACTGGGGTGGCACTGTAGAAACTAAAGTGTTTTAAAGAATAATGTACATAACCAGTAGCTATAGTAAGTTTCCGTGTTCTGCTCATCCCAGGTTTCAGCTGGTCAGTCAGGCTCCTGGACGTCAGGACAATCTCAGACCATATCTGCTGTGGACTACACCGCTTTCCTGTCAGCACTACAGCAGACTCAAAACTAGCCCCTATTGCACACCTTCTGACACTTTTGTTCATGCATACGTCAGGCTAAAGTCTTACTGTATGTATGTGTAGTGCAAACACCTCCGGAAAAATCTTGCTTAAAAAATCTTGTAATTTGGGTGGAAAATAATAACTTACAACAAAATATCCTACTGTGATGATCAAATTTGGGGATTGAGGGCATAGGAAATAATATAGGAAATAATAGCACAGAGAACGGGAAAATAGAATGAAAATAGAGATCTGAGCTAGAGTGGTAGTTCATGAGGGAGAACTGAGGTTGTTCTATAAAACAGAGTGATGGTTTGGCCAAGTTAACTGCAGAGAGGAGCTAAAAATCCTTGAAAGGTAAGACGTCTCTGTCTTTGAGTGGCGGTACGTTGAACCATCCGTCCTCGGGATAATGCTCAAAGTTCCTAGTGTCCCCTGAGTGGGTCGCCTTTGGAATTATACCAGGCTGGAGGAGAGAGAGAGTGTGTTGCGTGTGTGTGAGCCCCTGAGCAATTGGGTGCTGATTAGTTCGAGGCATATAGACAATGGTAAAGGTATTATCAAGAGTTGACTTCCGTGTGCAATATTTTGAGTGTGAGATATGACTCACCACTAGCTTTCTCTGCAGTACAGCATCCCAGTCGACTCCTCTAAACCATCTGTGTTGCTTCACGTCCGCAACCCCTTGCTGGATAGAGACAAGTTAATTAGCAAACCAGTTATGTACACACCAGCACCTAATAACTGGAATTCTTTTCATGCACCATTAATTATCCAGAGTGACATTGTCAAGCACTATACAAAAGCAGTGGATTTTTGATGTCAGAAAAAATGGGGGGCCCTCAAAATAATCGTAAATAATCATGTATATACCTTGAGGCTTCCTAGTCGACTCGTCACATCTCTGGAAAGTAGTTTCTTGATTAGGTCTTTGGCATTGGCATCCAGGACACCCGATTTAGGCCACTCTATCTTCCCTTCTAGAATCTTCTCGTAGATACGGAAAGGGTGCTCGTCAAAGAATGGAGGATAGCTGAAAGTAAAGTAGCAGGCAACTTCAAAGAAAGTTGGCTCTAAATCTCTAAAAGGCTATTGTAACAAAAATTCAGCTGGATATACAAATTGCAACTCACCCGACTAGCATCTCGTAGATGAGAATTCCGAGAGCCCACCAGTCGACTTCCTTCCCGTGACCTCGGCCCTGGATTATCTCCGGAGCCAGATACTCTGGCGTTCCACAGAGTGTATAGGTCCTCCTGCAGAACAGGCACAATTCTACATACACGAACTAATTCTACATCTGAACTAACTCTATATCTCCACACATTGGATAGCAATACAAGATTCTGTTAATGGTGAGTGGCATACAAAATAGTCAACTGCTGAGATTCTATATAATACACTACTTAGTGTATACTGATGAAAAGTAAAATTATCAATGTGTGGAGGGGAAGGAAGGTAGGGGGAAGAAAGAGGCGAGATAGGGACAGGGATGCAAGAAAAAGGCGAGATAGGAACAGAAGGCAGGCTGACCGGCCTATCAATCTCTTGGCAAAGCCAAAATCTGTGATCTTGATATGTCCCGTGATGTCCACAAGAATGTTCTCCGGCTTCAAATCTCTGGAGAGAGAACGTGAACAAACACACGTACCGTTTATCATATGATTGATTCAGCACATGTGGTCACTAGTTGCAATGTGATCACTAGATGTCTTGCAGCAGTGAATGTTCGATGGAGAAAAATCAACTCCTAATAGAGTGTCCTTAAATGGTACATATTATATATAGTTGGTGTCCTGGCTGGTATACAATACAATAGGAGTGGTGGAATTGGGTATAGTCATACTATAGGAGTGGTGGAATTGGGTATAGTCATACTATAGGAGTGGTGGAATAGGGTATATGGTCATAAGATATCCTAATATATATGCCACAGGACATCCTGCCTGCAGAATGCAATAGTGCGGGCCAAAATGGAATATCAGTGACCAGAGAGATCACTGATCAAGTGACACCTCAGACCAGTATACAGTAATAGTACAAAGCACCCAGTAATAGTTCTGTGTAAAGAGGTATGTATGTAGGACTATAGATAGACCTGGATATTTTTAACTGTATATTTACACTTTAGTGCTTTATCTCATTTTGTAACAATTCTAGAGGCAGTTCTTTAGTACTGCAGTCCTAACATCATTGATGAAACAAAAGATCACACACAAAGAACAGCTGTCAACATAATTATGTATAATTATACCTGTAGACAATGTCTTGACTGTGTAGGTAGTCAAGTACCATGACTATCTCGCAGGCAAAGAACACGGCAATGGGGTTGTCGAATCGATGTGCCGTTCTGAGGTAGGTGAATAGCTCTCCACCAATGACGTATTCTTGTAGCATGTACAAGAATCTGTTGTCGTGATGGGTCCACACCCTAGATCAGGCAGATTGTTAACCCCCGTTGAGATTTCATTTTTAACCCCTTACAAACACATCATGTTCAACCCTTAGCTCTGGAGCTGATTAGTTTCTGATATTAACCCCTCAGAGGCTAGTTGAGATATTTTTAACCCTCAGTATTTCAATTAATTCTATCCCGGCTCTTTCATTTGCGTTGAAGTTGTTCTAACTTTAACCCCACTCACACACTGACGATGAAGGGGTGAGATATCGACATGAGGATCTCCTTCTCGTTGTTCACGTGCTCGACTTGTTTCAGTTTTATGACTTCGCTTATCGTCATGATCTTCAGGGCAAAGAAATTACCAGTCGGAAGATGTTTCGTTAGCACCACTCTCCCAAATGTTCCCGTGCCTATATATAGCACAGAGAGAAGAGTTAGAGAGAAATTTGAAACCAATTTCACTCATGTTTGGATAATTAGTGACCGCTGTTCATCTGTGACATCACGGCACGGTCTAGAGAGTGTGCTTAATGGCAAAATGTGTCAGTGTATGGTACATGGGAGGTCAGAATTTGGCCTACAAAATACAACTATTAGGGCTCAGCATAATATGAATACATTACACAAGAGCTAGACAGGAAACAAGTGGTGTCAGAGATCTAGAGAGGAAGCTCGTATGTTGCTAAAATTCAATTTTTGCCCGACACCTCATTTTGCGTCACGGACAACGCCCACTAATGTTGATATCTAGGTTGGGGAATAAAGCTATGGCTGTTTGGCAGCGTAGCTGGTTGCTTCCATCAACGCCGTAGGGGGGATGAGAGTGCTATACGGTCTCACGTGTGGGTGGGCCGATATGTTTGCAAACGCGGGATCACGAATGGCGTCCAAGGCGAGCCAAACTTCGCCTCACTGCGGACGTTTTCACAATCGACAAGCTCTCACCTATCGTCTGCTGTATCTCCAGGTCCCTCAGTTCGTACTTGATTGCCGGGCCGTCTCTCCCTTTCCCCGCGGGCCCAACTGCGCCGCCTAAAGACACCTTTCCCAAGTTGTAGGCCAGCGCCGAAGCCTGCATATCGTCCCTGAAGTCATCCGAGCCCCCGAACGCCATTCTCTGGTGACTCTGCTACGCCCACGCACCGGTTTCTCGCTCGATCTGCTCTAAACTGAGAGCTGGACCCCAAGCCCGTCGGCTTTTCAAAATGCCGTCCGAAAAAGAGCGCGCCCATGCCGCGCCCACACTCGGATAATTAGAAAAAAAAAATAAATATTGAAATCTAAACAACCACGTGATCACGCTCCAGCTGTAGTAGCTAGCTGAGCTAGAGCCTTTCTCCCTTGTTTCTCCTTTCTCACAAGGCGGGCTGCAGCGGTGCCACCATGTCGGAGGAAAAAGAGGCTCTTATGCCAGCTAGAGGTGAATACACACGACCCGCCGCCATTATTGTCGTCAACCGCAGCGTACTGGATCCCATGACGTACATTCCCAACTGGTTTATTGGCATTGGCTTTGCTTGGACTGAAAACTTCCCAGGAAATTGCGCTTGGGTAAAGGAAAAGCTGGAAACGTGTATTTACAGTCTTCAGTTCCTTATACACTGAAGCATTCTTTAGCCTTTGGTGTTACTGGGTGCCGGTGATGTAATGGGTGATGTAATGATTGATGCAGACTCGGCCAGTCTGGGTGATAGTGATGTAATGGTGATGTAATGATTGATGCAGACTCCGCTAGTCTGGGTGAGAGTGATGAGGAAGCAGAGACAAGGAGAGCAGCTGCAGCAGTGGAGAATAGCGAGGTGGCTAGACAGGGGTAAGATCTCCCTCTGTCTTCCTAGGTGTCTTTCGTCCCAAAACAACTAGAAATATGGATGGCATCTTGCAAAGTACAAATTTGCCAATCATCCTGCATGTGTAGCATACTAATCCATGTAGCCGCTAACTTTATTTGGAGGTTCTAATTTTCCTGCTTTCCAGACAATTTCTCCGACTGTGTATATATAACACATTAATTTTTTCTTCTCTCCTTTCTCTTGTTTCCTCTGGTAGAAGACGCGGTTTCAGCTGCGAGACGTTCCTACCGTGTGACCCCAGGAGATGGCTCCACAGGTTCCTCCTCCTCTTCCTCATGTGCATGCTCTCCTTTGGCTCCTACTACGTCTACGACAACCCAGCTTCTCTGGAGAAGACCATCATCAACGTCAGTATGTACGTACGTAGGTGGCGGTGATAAATTCCTCTAGTCGGGACACCGATGGGAAAGAAGAAAGTGTCAATACTAGTGAGGTGTCCTTATTTCAGGGGTTGAATTGCACGCAAGAACAGTTCTTTGGGAAATAACCGTGTTCTTATTAGAGAGTGTATAATTTCAGGGGCACCCTTAGGGATGGATTCCACTGACTCTTATGTGATTGATTCAAGTAGAAGAAAAACCAGACATCTTTAGATTTACGTTCCACAGGTGATGGGTGTGTCTGTGACTCAGTATGCTCTCCTCTATTCTCTGTACTCGTGGCCAAATGTGATTCTGTCTGTGTTTGGTGGCTACCTCATTGACCGTGTTCTCGGAGTGAGACTTGGGACACTCATCTTCTCCGGCTTTGTCTGTCTTGGACAGGTGAATAACCTTCCCCCTTCTCCCTCTCCTCTCTCCCTCTCCTCCCTCTCCTCTCTCCCTCCCTCTCCCTCTTCTCTCTCCTCTCTCCCCTCTCCCTCTTAATTTACTTCCCCCCCTCTGCAGCTGGTCTTTGCACTGGGAGCATTTGTTGACAAGTACTGGCTAATGCTCGTGGGCAGATTTGTATTTGGGTAAGACCCATACATTACTACTCATAACTTTAGTCTGCATGCATACGTACAAACCTCTCGATTTCAGGGGTCAGACATGTCAGCATTGTTGCAATTATCAGAAGCATTCCGAATTCATGTATGCACAACACACAGGTCTGCTCTCTCTCTCTCTCTCTCTCTCTCTGTCTCTCTCTGTCTACAGTTTGGGAGGTGAGAACCTTGCCGTGGCTCAGAACAACTACGCGGTGCTCTGGTTCAAGGGAAAGGAGTTGAACATGGTGTTTGGTATTCTCCTCAGCGTCTCCAGAATAGTTAGTTTCCATTTACATACAGTGGGACTCCTCTCTAAGGACCCCCCTGAAATTAGAACACCTCTAATTAGGACATCGTTTAAAACAGTTTTTGCACGCAATTCAACCTGAAATAAGGAAGGATGCGTTTATAATCTGCCCCATTGCTGTCCAGATTAGAAGGGTGTTCCACGCGCCTTACATCTTGAAGAAAATATTACAGGGAGTGAGATATTCAGGTGTAGATCTTTCAATTCACTTACCTCTCTCCCCCTCTCTCTGACTATGTACATATCACCACAGGGAAGTACAGTCAACATGAACATCAACCAGAAACTCTACAGCCACTATTTCGAAAACGTCAATCCCAACTTTGTGAGACTGGGAACAGTCCTGTTCATCGGTCTGGGGTTCTGTCTGCTGTCTCTACTGGCTGGTGTGGTCCTGGGCCTCTTCGACAAGAGAGCTGAGATCATCACCAAGAGAAAGTCTGGAGATGGTTTGCTCACTCTCTCTCTCTCTCTCTCTCTCTCTCTCTGGTTCCAAGTCCAAAAATAGTTGTCTAACCTCCCTCCTTTCTCTATATATAATAAACTGCCACAGGTGAGAGGATAAGTCTGAAGGATATCAAGGACTTCCCCCTGAGGCTGTGGATTATTTTCCTGGTCTGTGTGTGCTACTATGTGACCGTCTTTCCATTCATCGGCCTGGCAGTCATATTCCTCATGGAGAAATATGGATACGAGGCGAAGCAAGCAAACATCATTAATTCACTTGTGAGTGGACTAAAAATCGATTATATTGAGCCAGTGGCTCTGATTTGATTTGGGAGTGCTTTTTTGGAGCGGAGATTTGTCTGTCTGTTGTTCCCACACCACACACACACACACGCAGTGGGTGATTGGCCCAGCATGATGCGATGGTTTACCCAATGCTTACTGGTTTGTTGTACGCCAAACGTGCAGGTATACATCATAAGTGCAGCGGCATCTCCATTTCTCGGGATACTAGTGGACAGAACTGGACTGAACCTGTTCTGGCTGAATCTGGGGATCCTCTTTACCCTCGGAGCACACGCCATGCTGGCTTTTCTTGGTACCGCCACCTGGCTCCCCTATTTCGCCATGGCGCTGATGGGCGTGGCTTATTCCCTCCTGGCCTGCGCACTTTGGCCTCTCGTGTCTTTCATCGTCCCCGAACACCAGCTGGGAACTGCCTACGGGATGTGAGTCATGTGACCTATCTGATGTCATGCGTTGATCATGTGACGTGTCTCACAGCATGCAGGCGATTCAGAACCTGGGTTTGGCAATAGTTCCAATAGTGGCTGGCTATATCGTGGATAACAATGGATATCTAATATTGGAAGTCTTTTTCGTCGCCATGCTCTGCATCGCCCTCATATCAGGTGTGTTTTAATTGGAGAGAAAGGGTGGGGTAAAGGGGGCAGCGAGATCGGTGAAATAGGGATAGGTACAGCAAGATAGTGTTACTATTCCAAACTCCAACTATAGTAAAGGTAGTAAAGGTAGTTGGTTTTTATTTTCTTCCGTGCTTGTGCCTGTAAGAAATGCAAAACCGTTGAACCAAAACTCCCCCCACTAACAATCCTGTATACAAGCCTGGATATGTGTGTGCAGGTGTATTCCTGTACATTCTGGACTCTGGGGCTGGTGGAGAACTGAACAAAACAGCGTGGGCCAGAAACCGTGCGGAGAAAGAGAAGAAGGCGAGGGAGGAGATGGAATCAGAGAAGAAAAAGGCGGGCGAAGCCATGAAAACCAGGGGAGGTGACAGCTATACCAGTGAAATCGCTCCGAGCACCGCGTTCCATATTCGGAATCGCTACCTCTCACGAGTTGGAACAAAAGTAAGTCAACCATTTTTTTTTTTATTATCTTTACTTTCGTCGCTCTTATTTTTAGATGCCTAACCATGTCTATTCCCCTCTGAATCCTCTCACTTTGAACTCTGCACATATTGGTGTGCTCAAATGACTCCTTTTGTGCCTCTATTGTCGTGTGCTTTAGTGTGTGTCTCTGTATAAAAGATTTACGGAAGAGTCCGGAGGAGAACGTCACCGGCCGCGCGCCCATTTGACGCGTAGTATGAATTTACGGAGGAGTCCGGAAATAAACGGCGTTCGGCCGCGCCCCTCATTGTTGGTGGGCGTCATTTAGAGGAAAAAGCGTGAGAGAGAAAGCTCAAAGGATGAAGATTTGGAGATTATTATGAGCGAAACGAGTGGCGAGACGGTTCCGATGCTGCCCGTGAGGCTGTCCTACAGAGCGCTCTACCTTTTCCTCTTCGCGTGTGCGTTGTGCATCATTTTCCTTCTCTTACCCGGCCGCCGATTGTCTTGTTGTCCGAATGAGACTTCCGGACAGACCTCCGGGCGGGCACCTGTGTTTCACATGTCCGATAACGACCTCTCTCAGAACAGCTTCATGTACAACGGAACCTATCCTCTCACCGCACCACGTAGTAAGTCCAGGAGACCTGAATAGCTAATCATTTGTCTTGTATTGTTGACTGGGTGGTTGTTTTACGCTACAGAAACGGCTGCTGGTCTAGAATATCGAGTTGGACTAGTGGAAGATCCTGACGAGAGCTCAAGAAAAGGAGGTGATTCTATGGGAAAATCCTCACTTCCTGAAAACCTTGACTATAATTAGAGAGTGCAGTGCAATCATTGAAGCATGTGGCGGAAACAAGTGTCCCTTATATAGAGGTGTCCTTATTCGGACGTTGAGAGGTTTCAAACAGATTGAGAGTGTGGTAATTGTTACAATTTCCTCCAGAATCTTTCAAGTGGTCCAGCAACCTGAAAACTGGTGGCCTGGTTGTCCATAGAGACGGATCCATCGGCTTCAAGATCGAGAATACCATAGAGCTGACCTCTTACCTCTCGGAAAAGGGGCGTGGTGCCGAGCTGTCTGAGCTGATAGTGTTCAATGGAAGACTGTACACTGTGGATGACCGCTCGGGGATAAGTGAGTAGAGAAAGATGTATGTACAGTGGAACCCCCTCTCTAAGGATAGTCCTGAATTGAGGACACCTCTTTAATAAGGACACCTTTTTCATTCCTTGGTTGCACCTCACTAATATGGACAATTTCTTCTGTCCCGTTTGTGTCCATATTAGAGGGGTTCTGTGGGTACGTCGAGAGTGTGGGTGTAGGTTGGTTTATGGAGCATTGTCCAAGAATGTGTAGGATGGAAAAGACTCAACAGTTTCATGCCTCAAATGAAAAACACCTTTGACTATTTGTATCAACAATGCTCTTTGTTGTGATTGGGATTAACTGTCCCGCAAAATGTGATCCTAATTTTGTTGTAAAACTAACGTCACTGGAGCTTGCGACAGTCCCTCCCCCTATTTCTCCCCCTCCCTCTTTAACCCCCTCCCCCCTCCCTCTCTCTTTAACCCCCTCCCCCCAGTATTTGAGGTACGAGGAGGCCAGCTGGTACCGTGGGTGATCCTGGAAGACGGACCAGGAACTGTGGGGAAAGGGTTCAAAGCGGAGTGGATGGCTGTCAAGGGCCACATGCTCTATGTCGGTGGTCTGGGGAAAGTCTGGACCACACAGACTGGGGTATGGAGTATGGGAGTATGGAATATGAAATGGCAGTATGCAACATGGGAGTATGGCAGTATGGAATATGAGGAAAATGATGTAATTTCCTCCATAAATATTGAGTGTAGTGTGAATGTATAATGAAGAGATCCATCACGAAGGTTTTCTCCTAAGTCCTGGTGTAGGTGTTGTATCGACCATTACAGGAGTACGTGAACGACCATCCGCAGTGGGTGAAGGTAGTCAGTCCAGAGGGAGTGGTCCATCACCAGCCCTGGAGCAGAGTCTACAACGATATGAAACTCAGTGCCGGCATTGGGACCCAGGGGTACGTGAGTAATATACCTCGTAAAAAGGACCTTTAGCATTGTAGGTTGTTGGAAAATAATTTCTTCCAGAGCTGCTGTTTTGTAATGCCAAAGGCCTCAATTACATACAGGTATATCATCCACGAGAGTGCAGCGTGGAGTCCGGCCAACAGGAAGTGGTACTTCCTCCCGCGGAGAGCCAGCAACGAGAGGTATAACGACGTGGCGGACGAGCATCGAGCAACGAATCTCATGATCACGGCAGACGAGAATCTCAGCAATATGGAGACCACTCATATTGGGGTGGGGTTCCATTACTACTGGCTCACTTCTACTTTAATATTCATCTCCCTCTCCTTACTTTATAACCTTCACCATTATTGTGTCATGCTCTTTGTCTTTCCTTTTCACTTTCTACTTCCTTGTTTTCTATCACTGTATGATTTCATCCTCTCCCCCCTCTTTTCCCTCTCTCTGTCAAAATTCCCACCTAATTCTTCCATTGGTTCCTCCCCGACCTCTCCCCACAGCCTCTCAACAACGTCCACGGGTTCTCTTCGTTCAAGTTTCTCCCTGGCTCCAGGGACTCGGTCATAGTGGCACTCAAGTCTGAGGAGAACCGCGGAACCATCGCTACATACATCACGGCCTTTGACCTCTCGGGAAAGACTTTAATGGCCGAGCAGAAAATAGCAGATGTCAAGTAAGCCATCGTTATGGTTGAGTCCATCAAAATTTTTTAGCCAATGTCAAGTAAAATTGTCGGCAATCACTACAAATTACGATGACCACATCCTATCTCCTTTTTGAGGGGACATAATGATCATGTGATTTTTCTTTGCTCTAGATTGGAAGGAATAGAGTTCATCTAACGTATCCGGCCAAGTGCAGAAGGCAGCTTTGGGTCACATGACTCTCATGATCTCATCACATGACTCTCATCAGAGATTTATTTTATTTACAGAACTGTATATTATATTATACAAAAATTACTTCTGTGACGAAACAAATAGTTTTCCTAGCAATATCCCTATGACGACGACAAAAACTGACAGAACCACAAAGAAAAGTTTCAGCCAGTGTTCAGACCACGTCCACTTGGTTTCTTGGGGAGCCCCTGTCGTTTCCACGGTATTAGTGGTGTCATTGAGAGAGGTGGAAGGGGTGTGGTCATCAGAGGGGGGCGGGGCAGAGCAGTCGCAGCTAGTGACAGATGAGAAACCAGAAAACAGCTGCTCTTTCCTGTCGTTGGCATGGCAACTGGCACACGCCCTCACCCTTGCTTGGTGGTGGGTGTGGTTTGTGATGGTGTGGGCATATGAGGGGGCGGAGCTTCGGTAGACCTGCAGTTACAGTGAAAATCTCATACCCCATTCCTAATCCTACCCATAATTATTATTCTCATGACATTCACCCTTTTTAAAAAAACATCTAAATGTCCTGAACCCATTCACCCATTCCTGTTCCATACTGACCTGAGTGAAATCTTGTCTACCAATTTTCAACTGGAGTTCATAGGTCACTGAAAGACTGTGACCCACTTCCTCCCATGACATCATTATGACATCACCTTCCTGTCGCATCACCAGATCCAGTGGAGGACTCGGACCCACGGGGAGTGTCTCGCAGGTCAAGAGGTCAGACCACGCCCCCTGTCCGCTCTCGGAGGAGGCGGCAATTCGGAGAGTGTAGCGAGTCGAGGGAGTGAGCCTCTGGAGCTTGTGTCCCACTCCGGTTCCAGTGTACGTGGTATGGAACCTGGACCAGCCATTAACAATTGCATTAATTACCACATTCTCTCCCTCTCTTTGACGATTATGTTTTTGAACGAGAAAACTTTCTCCACGGTTTCTAATGGATGAAAGTCGCCTCCCACCATTTTGGCTCAGTGAAATTTGCTACTAGTTCCATCAAAATTTTTCCATCTGTATTGACATATACATACAGTACATATGTTTGTACATACCTGCCAGAGTCAGAGGCAATCTGGAGGGTGTAGCTGATGCTCTTGCTGGCCTTTTTTCCCCAGGCCACTCTCAGCGAGGTGTGGGTACAGGAGACGAGAGAGAGGGAGGGAGGGAGGGGAGGAGGAGGGAGAGTGGTTGCCAACAGTGGAGCCGACAACTGACCCACACCAACTCCGTTTTCTGCTTGCACCCTGACCCTGCAAATTTTAGGCAAAGCCTTGAATCCGAAACACCACAACCATTCAATTTCAAAGGGCAAACTATGCCGAAATGTGTAGTTGAAGAGCTGAAATGTTTAATTTTGCTAGAATATTGACTCACGTATACTGAGTGCTTGGATCGAGGTTCTGAAGAGTGACTTGTGTCTCGGAGGGCGGGATAACGAGGTGGGAGGAGTCTGGGGTGGGCGGGGCTGGGAGCAGATGCACGTGATAGTGTGAGAGTGGTGATCCTGGTGAAGGGGGGACACTCCAGGCAACGAGAATTGAATCAGGCGTGGCCGAAACCTAGACAGAGACAATCAGTAACTGTTTTGCACAGGTCATAAAATTTATCACTCGTACTGGTGAAGTATATACTACTATACATACCAGGTGTAGGTGTGAGGGTGGGGAGGGTGTGGAGGGTGAAGTGGTGAAGGAGAATGAAGTGGACCATTCACTGTGACCAGCCTCACTCAATGCCTGCAGATACATGGAATTTTAGATGCACATCAGAGTGCCAGCAGGTATACATCTGACCTTGACTCTGGCAGTGTGAGGAGTGTTAGGCGAGAGATGAGTCAGAGACACCTCGCAGGGAGATTGTGGGAGGGGCATCACGTGCCTGGCCCCGCCCACTGGACCCCACTCCACCTCGTACCCCGACACCCCACTTCCATACTCCACACTTTCCTGCCAAAACAACACAGTATGTACACCACAAAAACTGTGAAAAAAACCTGGAAACTTGACAGAAAATTTGAAATTCAGTCACTACTATATAAAGAGAAATGAAACTTTTGTGATCACTGCACAAAAATACCAACAGTCAAATTAATGAACGTTTGCTGGTACACGGGCATTGAATTTGACACAGGTTTCTGATTGTGGTTTCTTAACCTTCCAATTAAGTTTAGCCGAGTGAGCCGAGAGAGAAGAGGAGAGGGAGAGGAGGTCGGGGGGTGCAGGCGGGCCTGGAGCTGTGCTGAAACTGGTAACCTCACTCCAGTCACTTGTCTGGAGAGACAGGGAGGGAGGGAGAAAATTGTGTGTATATAATCAGTGAAAAAACTGTTCCTGCTCTCTGCTTGCAACGACAGCAGTGCACAATAGGAGCAAGATAAATATTACAAAAAAGTGGTGGGCGTAACCCAAGTGTATTGGCTAACCCTGACAGCACTCCTGCAGTTGACTCGAACCGTGTACAGGGTGCCCGGTGTGAGGTGTGTGAGGGTGTGAGAGAGGGAGGACGGCCGGGAGGGCGGGGCAGAGAAGGAGAGTTGCTCGGCAACCGTTGCCATGGTTTCCCAATCTCCACGGGACTCGCAAAGTTGGACGCTGTAACTGGTGATCGCTGATCCTCCATCACTGCAAGGTCTACCTATTGTATATAACAGTGGGGGAAATGGGAATTGTTTTGCATTACGTCATAGTGTAGACTTACCCCACGAGATTACTGCACTGCTTACTGTCACCTTCCCCAGCACCCTCATGTTGATTGGTGGGTGTGGCAGAGTGGGTGGAGTCTTGAACGCTGCCTCGTTAGACCACGAACTTTGACCCCCAGACGAAACGGCACAAACTCGACACCTAACACACAGCAGAAGCAATGAACAGTACTGTTTCTAGGGTACAACGGTGAATCTACCTGTAGCTCCTCCCAGGAGAAAGAGAGTCTAGCTGAAAGTTGACCTCTGACCCCTTGTAAATGTCCATCAATTCTCCACCATCTCCGTCGTCAACCTGAAAACCACCCCCCTCATTAATTTTTAACTCTCTAAGTATATACCTTTTATTTCCCTGTCCCCTCACTAATGTACACAACTTACTTGAAGGATGTACAATTCTACGGGGCTACCCCCATCGTTAGCAGGTGGGCTCCATTCCAGATTGAGTGACGTGGAACTGGGACGGCTCCCGAGGCAGATGTTACCAGGGCAACCTATCAACAAAACACTCAACCATTACTCCTGCACAGTGATCATTGTCTACACTGCAGGTGGCTCCAGGACTACTAAAGCCCGCCCTCTCCCTGGGAAAGCCTTATCTCTGATACCACGAACAGTGTTAGTGGCCATTAGTGGCCCCCCTAGCGGTGGGAACAGTGTCGAAAACAGTGGTGTGGGAGTGGTGAGCTTGTACAAAGGTTGACCCAATTACTACAAACCACTGGGGTAGCTGCACAGACAAGGACTAAGTCCACCTAAAGTCTTCCTCCTCTTCCTACCTGGTGCCTCTGGGAGCGTGGTGAAGGTGACGGGAGGCGAGGCGGACTAGACCCAGCCTCGTTCAGAGCTGACAGACGGAAGTTGTAGACCGTGACTCTCTGGAGGTCGCGACAAGTGCAGGAGAGTCCGTCACCTTGGTACACGGGACAGAACCCATAGCCCTGTGTGTGTGTGTGTGGGGGGAAAATGAGAGAAAGGGGTGTGTGTGTGTGTGTTTGTTGTGTGAGAGAGAGAAGAGAGACTCACAGAATCCGGGTCGTCCATCTCTAGGCAATAAGAAGTGACACGCCCCGGACCAGGGGGTGTGGTCCAGTGGAGACTGAGTGAGTGAGAGGAGCGCGTCGAAAGGGAGGGAGGGGGTGGGGCAGGAGGCGGAGCTTGCCCCACGCTGTGGATGGTATCTTCGCTGAACTCGCTCCAACCGACGGCGTTTCTCGCTCGCACTCGAAAAAGATTCTGGCTGCCCGGCGGAAGTTTCTGCGAAAACTTCAAATCTTTCTTCTTCCCACAGTACACCTCCTTATAATCCCCTGCAGCAGTAGAGATTAACTTAACGTGAATTTTGAGGTGCATGCGCACAATTTTTGCTCATGTTTATTCAAGTTTCACATTTTTCTACTTTTAAGTGATCAGCACTGACCCCACGAAAGCTGCAAAAATTATGCATCTCAAAATTTGTGGATTGTCCGTATCCGTATAAAAGCTCTACTGTATTACATATGTATGAAGCTAACCAGTGGATTGGTCCCACTCCAGGGAGTACTGGGTGATGGGTGATCCGTTGGCAGCTGGTGCGTTCCAACGCAACCCGAGAGTATTCTTGGTCCTGAGAGAGACACACGAATGAGAGAAACGATGATCCTCAAAGAGAGATAGCCCCATACATCTATGATGCTAGCTACCATGCCCATCCCTGTACACAAAGTACTATAGTAGCTGGTGATTAGGGGGACTCACCGACTGACTATCTTTGGAGGTGGAGGTTGCTCGGGGACAAGTGCTGGTACCGTCACCTCAACTCCTGCAACCTCACATAAAACACATCATATACACATTCTCTCTACTCCCAGTCTTCACCCTTTCTTTACAGAAGGAAACTAAGGGGGAAAGATTTGGGTTCGAAAGCTGCAAAACTTGCTCCAAAACCAACACCATTTCACACACTCACAAGTAAAAGTTACCTTTCTGCACAAAGGTTTTTTTACCAACAAAGGTTTCCTATTTCGTAATATTCTCAGAAACGAGAGACTAACTTTGAGAAGGCTCCCCAGTCTCTCCAGAGGCACAGGCGCTCACGGCAACTTGGTGGGTGTGGCCTCGACACAGTGTTTCCATGGTATCGACCACACAACTTGTCAGTTGACCCCTGACAGAGTCGGCAGCAGATAGCGGAATGGGTATGTAGAAGAAATCTTACTGGTAGATGATGACAGGGTCCCCCGCTCCATCCTTCCAGCTCTTGACGACGTACTCAACACTGTCGCCCCCGGCAACCTCCACCGGTTGCCATGACACCCGAACCACGCCCTCGTCTTCGTTATACTCCACCTACCACAACATAACAAACACCATTACAGAGAATCAGAGTTGTTTAGTATCACACCAGAGGTGGTTGAATGGTGTTTAGGGATGTACGCAGCTGATGCCTCCTGCGATGGTCCTCTTCAGCCGCCCGGCGAGCTGCCTCTTCCTGCTCTCTGAGAACACGCAACACATCCCCTCCTCCTCCTTCTCTTCCCCCAGGTTGTTGGGGTCGCATAGGCACCTGAATTAGTCTTATATGTGGCCGCTGTCCACCTAATACACCACAGATACAGTATATACGTTTACTATGTTTGATTATTAACACTCGGCTCTACTATGGAGAGTACCTTGGCCAGGGACAGGTTGAGTATATCTGATAGTAAACCTCTGTCCAGGCTGGATTCCACGAGGAAGAGGGATGCGGATCACGTGACGGACCTGCTGACCGCGACCGGCCGCTGGCGGTGGAGGTTGATTGTTGTTCTGGTCGTCAGCACTGGCCATAGCACCACAGTGGGTGCCTCTTCAGAAAAAGCAGCACGTCTACATATGGTGCGCACTAATTGGAGGTTAGCCCGTGAATTTACACAATTGAGCGCGCGCATGCGCTGAAGCGTCATTTAGGATATGACGTCATTTTTATTCACATAAATACGGGCCGCACGACGCGAATCCAGTTTGTGCGCAGAGCTCCGCTGGCTGTAAACTAGGTTTCTTCGTCGTGATACGACCGACCGAGCTGAGCCGAAGAGCCGGAACTCGTGCGTGCGAGCTGACCTTGCAGCAGGCGCAGCGGGTCGCGGCAGAGGAGCGGGCTGGGAGAAAACTTCGTCGAACGCTCAGCGGATGGCCGGGGCAGCGAAGGGAGGGGGCGAGGAACAGGCGCAAAGGAGACAGCGAGCCTGACTGGTACCGAAGGGAGCACGACCAGGACTGTAACTAACCATAGTGTCTTTACGGATGATTCGTTGGTACTCAGATTACTGTATCTTTCCTCATATACATGCATTGGAACAAGGAAGTGTTAAAATAGATAGAGAAGTCCTGCTAGCATGCGTGAGACACCGGCGATTGACTTGTGCATGCGATAAATATAACTCCTAAGAATTGTGCTATTGGAGACGTCATTTGTTCCTCCTTGCCCTCTCCTGTTGGTATTGAGTGATGAGCTCTTGTTGGAGTGTTGGTAGAACAGGCTGGTAGTGCTGGAACTCCATTGAAAATTCTCCCTTTCCCTGAAAATCGAGGGGGGAAACCATCGCTACATATTTCTAGCAAAAGTGTTATCGTTTACGTACTTGTGTAGAGGACCTCAGCTCTGTAGCATAGCCAAACATATCATTCAGTGGGTACCTGGATGGAAAAAAATTTTCTCGGAGGATTACAAAATTTCCTGGGCAATGTCTGTATTTTTACCTCGCAGTAGATGGTGAAGTATCCCTCGGTGGCATCGGTGCCTGTAATGACTCCGCGACGACGATTGATGCCAGCTATCACCGGACCCTGTACCCGGACAAGTAAAAATGTAACCCCAACGAAAAAAGCAGGCATGACAACTTGCAAATGAACACATTTATCCACATGTGTCTGTTGTTCAGGACACTCTCTGACTCAAGGTGTCCTGACCTGAAACTCGTCGGGGGCGACGACCTCCACGCTCATCACAGGCTCCAGGACAGTGGGCCCGGCGAGAGGGAAGGCTTGTCGCATGGCGCCGACTGCCGCCTGTCTGAAGGCCAGTTCGCTGGAGTCAACACTGTGAGAGACGCCGTCCTGGAGGACCATCCGCACCCCCGTCATCTTGTGGCCTGTTAACAACCCTGCGTGTATAGAACCTCTTATAGAGACTCCTAATTGAGGATACTCCTGCCTATATTAATGGATATCATGTGGCCTTATGTGTATACATTGGTGGAACCTCCCATATTACAGAGTCTTTATTAATGGAGACTCCTGGTATAAATGGAGATTACAAACAAAGTTAAACTTGCTTCTATCAGGTTTGTGCTAAACCTCTGAATAAGGGGCAGTTTAGCATGAGACGAGACCAAGTGTTTCACATTCAAGATTAGTACATTGAGAGAGTGCACATTTAGTGCCAAGTGTTGGATCTTTTTCAACCTACCAGTCTCACAGACCTCCATGAACCCCTTCTCCACTCCGGGGATGAAATTCTTGGGGATGTTCATTCCCACAGTTTCGTCTGAAAACTCACGTGTCATCAACTTATCACCTATCAACGGCTGCAGAATAATAATGTACAATCAATTCACCAGCTACTTTGCCACCATTGGGTGTCCATTTTCAGTTTCAGATTGCATACCTTAAGCTCCCCTATTACTCTGCCGTACTGACCCGCACCGCCACTCTGCTTCTTATGCAAGTAGTCAAACCTACGTAAAAATTTTACAGACATTCGTAAAATTTTACAGGTATTGACCAGTAAATTTTTTGCGGCTTACTTGGCAGTGGAAGTAATTGTTTCTCTGAAGGCGACTTTCGGTTTTCCCGTCACACAAGGACAGCTGTACTCTGTACGGAGCCTCTGGAAGGAAAGTGTGTATTCGTGCTATTAGTGCAAATAGTAAACTTTAACTGGGGTGCCTTGCTTTTTGTACTTTTAGCGAGAATGTAGCGGCAAAGACACGCTTGAGAAAACACTAACTTCTAAGGGTTCATAGTTTTGACCTGAAGCCAACAAGCCTTTACCAGAGGTGCGATAAAACTCGATACTTTTTTAGTAAAAATATTTTTGTGTGCCTCGACTGTAGCTACGGTGATATATTATTAAAAATACCTCTGCATATACTTCCAAATGAAGCTCACCCATTCCCGACATGATTGTCTGCAGAACGAGTTGGGGAAAAAATTTAAAGTTTCACTCAACACCACAGAGCAGCTGCTCCCTACCTCTTTGCTCTCGGGGTCAAAGGTCACTTTAAAGGTGGGGTCCTCTCGCTGGAATCGACCAATCCCCTTTGAGAACTGGTCGAGGTCTGTCTTCTTCTCCGGTCTTATCGCCAGGGAGATGACAGGGTCTGGGACATGGATTGACTCCTGCAGAATAATAGACACACTACTATCTTACACTAATGTTCTGGTGAACAAATATATATAGCAAGCAGTCAATATTTCAAGCACAAAGTTTGAACTTCTCTGTGTGATTTTCTCGAATGCACACATTGTAGAGAGTGATAGAAACATTGTATTTACTGTACATAAGCACCTCGTACTCGTATCAAATATTCGCGAATGTATTTTCATCGTCTAAAGTAGGGTTGACTTACCATTGTATATTGGGGGGCATCGGAAGAGACGAAAGTGTCACCAGACGCACATTCGACTCCAAATAGAGCACATATATCCCCTGAATGGGCCTCTGAAATATCCTGCAATATAAATTACCAAGGAACTGTCCATGTGTGTGTTGACACTAACTTCAAGCAATAGCTAACAGGTTCTGAGCTAGAATAAAAATCTTGCCTCCATTTTGTTGGCATGCATCTGGACAAGACGTGAGACTTTGACCTTCTTCCCGGTCCTGGTGTTACTGAGAGTGTCTCCTCTCTTCAGGGAGCCTTGGTACATCCGTATGTACGTCAGCTGACCAAACCTATAGCAAGGTACACACAGCAATGGCAAGTTGTTCAGCTCAATGTGGATTTGAAAATCTTACAAACCCACCCAGTTCGGTATCACGGCAGTATAGGGATGGGCAGGGTATGCAGTATTAGGGCTTTGATAGGGAGTTTTGTTCATGCCACAGAAAATCTCGGTTTCAAAGTGTGTGTGTGTGTGAGTGAGTTATATACCTTCCGGCTTCCAGTTTGAACGAGAGAGCTACACACGGTTGACTGCCGTCTCTTGCAGAGTTCAGGGGTACCTGTTCACCCCCACTGAGTAGAGAGTGGGCGGGGAAAAGAGAGAAAAAGTTACAGACATTACTTGCGAGGAACAGTCACATATACTTAGTATTGTCGATGGCGAAATTTTCCACCTCAGAAGGCTTGGGAAGATAGTTGAGTACAGCATCCAACATCAACTGAGGCAGAGAGATACAAAACTCCCTATCATAGCCCCATACATCTATGATGCTAGGTACCATGCCCATCCCTATAATACTAAGTACTACCGTACTTAATACTTCAGGGACCACTTTGCATAGGGAGACAAGCACTTTGCGAGAATAATTATTGGTTTTTGGAGCAAAGTTTACCCCCTCAAAATCCCCCCTATATACCATATATGGATGTACCTGTACTCCTTTGTTTTTGAGAGCTGATCCCAGCAGAACTGGAGTGAACTTGCGAGCCACAACCGACCGATGGATAGCGGCCTGCAGCAGAAAAGACCTGACTAACTTTGCTCTACACACATTTGCCAAGTAAAAACCTAGTCACCATTATGTCCTGTACAGTTGGCTCCTGGTCAGAGAGAAATATCTCGGCCAGTCCATCATCAACTTCTGCCAGTTGCTCTGAGGAAAAACACGTAAGACAGATGATGTGAAAATAATGGTGGTGCCAGTGTACCTATTAATTCTTTTCTTCGTTTTGATACGAGATCAACTAAATTGGTAGGGACATCCCCTTCAGTAACTTCTGTCCTATATGCAGCAAAATTAAACAAGAACTCATGGACTATAATCATAATTTTCGCACAAGAAAAATATCAGACGTAATATAGAGCCTGAAGGGGTGTGGTTTACCCGAATTCCCCGCTGAAGTAAACGGCTCTGTTTCTGACGATATCCACGACACCTTTGTGGTGTGCCTCGAGGCCAATGGGCACATGTATCATTGCTGCATTCTGGTGCAACTTAGCTCTAGAGAGGAAGGCACGGGGGGAGAGAGAGAGAGAGCACAGTAAATTTTACTGAACGTTCAAAACGGTCAGTCTCGTTTCCCCTCCGCCCCCACCTCATCTGTTGCAGAACTCGGTCGGGATTGGCTCCGAGGCGGTCCAACTTGTTGATGAAGGCGATCCGAGGGACGTTGTAGCGATTCATCTGTCTATTGACTGTGAGCGTCTGGCTCTGAACACCACCCACTGCACACAGAACCAGCACAGCTCCGTCCAGTACTCTCAGGGCTCTCTCCACCTCTATTGTAAAATCTACGTGACCTGCAAACAATAAAAACATTGTGTATATAGAGTAACAATTATTGTGGATTCAAATTCATTAACCCTCTTGGTGCGCGATACAGTAAGAGCTTGTTAGGTATAAGGGTCTTATGTACATTTACAACTCGTCCTATATAATATGGTGGATCCTTATGTGCTATATATACCTGGAGTGTCGATAATGTTGATGTTTGTGTCTTTCCACGTGGTATATGTAGCTGCAGACTGTATAAGACACAGACACACATATACTCAGCTCAGAGATGTTGGAGGCAGTGGTAGACTTGCCTGTATGGTGATCCCTCTTTGTCTCTCCAGTTCCATGGAGTCCATTGTAGCTCCAACATTGTCCTTCCCTCTCACCTATTCATTGACGACAACTCTTTCATTCACACAAATGTTAACCTTTAATACTCTTGTATTTGGCAAGAAGTCGTCCATTCTAAAAACGCCGCCCCCCCCCCCCTCGTTTTATTACAATTGTTCATTCACACAGTTTCCTCATAGATAATACAGTGGTGAGTTCCTCCGCTATTTATCTATGGTTTCCTCTGCTGAAGTATTGTGCGCTGTACTGACCTCGTGCATGGCGGAGATTCGTCCAGTGTAGAAGAGAACGCGTTCTGTGAGCGTCGTCTTCCCCGAGTCGATGTGGGCAGATATCCCGATGTTCCTGATCCGCTCCACGCCCAGCTGGCCCCGCGGAGAAGAACGAGAAAAACACGATCAGCAGTAAACGAACCTTTAGCTGTACTCACAGTCGAGGAGGAGGCGTGTCTCGCTCCTAACGCTACTCTCCATAATACCTGCACGTTACGGTTGCCGGAAAGGTATAAATAAATGATACGGTAGATTGTGTACCTCTCGAGGAAGCCTGCGAGCGCAGGATCGACACAGAATAGCTTTCCACAACATCTCCCCCAGCGGCCACAGCGGCTGTTGGCTCAGGTGACCTTTGACCTCACGTGGATGTCGGAGTCAAGCGCGTGTGGTTATTTGCAGAGGTGAGTGTCCGTATCTTCTTCCATCTGCGTGTATTGTGTGCCTGAGTGGCTTGGACGTGAATGGATATGAACTACACATTTGTCTTTCTCTCTGCGCGTACCTTTCCGTGGCTGGGTGCCCGTTTCGCGATTTTTTTAAGACGCTATGGCGTGCGTTATTTAGAAAACTTCAGTTCATGTTGGTTTCCGTTATTTCAGGCACCACTTTGTGGCAGAGGTGAAGATGTCGTCTGTAAGGTAAGCATTCTATTCCTAAAACACCCACATATACGCTGAAGATCTGTGTGCTTATTAGCTAACGGAACTCTGCCGTAGGTTGTACACAAAGGGTATATTTGTGGGGTACAAGAGGAGTCTGCGTAACCAGCGGACGCACACAGCTCTGCTGAAACTGGAGGGAGTGACAGAGAAGAGTGAAACACCGTTCTACCTCGGGAAGCGGGTGGCCTACGTGTACCATGCCCATCGCAAGTCTAAGCAACGAGGAGAGAAGAAACCGAGCAAGTATCGCGTGGTCTGGGGCAGAATCATGCGTTCTCACGGCAACAGCGGCATCGTGAGGGCAAAGTTCAAGCACAACCTCCCGCCAAGAGCCATGGGTGCCACAATGAGAGTGGTGAGTTATCGTGCTCCATTTTTTATTGTAATTATCTGAGTTGAAACTCTTTCTACAGATGATGTATCCGTCTAGAATATGACATTGCACAGATCTTTGTTGTATGGACCTCTGTGTTCGGCTTTGATGAAAGTGTCTGCATAAATTTTAGTCTTTAGCGAGCGGTCTCTTTGCGCATGCGCACGTGCGGAGGACCTGCGCGCGCACGTGTAGTGCACGTTGCATGCAGGTGCATGCCAACAAAACAAAAACAACCAGCGATGGACCCTTCATAATCGGCAAACAGCTTCTTTGCCCCGCCGACTGTGACCTCTCACTACACTGCTATTGTAGTGTGTGAAACGAAGTCTAGACGAAAGTCTTATCTAAACCAGACAGTTCCAGTTAGCGGTGGCAAAGGTGAGTTTCTTACCCGAGAAACGTGACAGTTGAGACGAACTGCACGCCCTCTCTCTCCGTGTAGAAGATGAGCGTGAAGCATTTCGTGTTCGGAGGTATCGCCTCTCTCACCGCTGAAATGGGTAAGCATTTCGTCCCCCATGAGCGGCCCGCTATTATGGGAGGCCATTCGCACACACCTCGAGAAAGTTTGATATTGACTCCTAATCCAGCATGACTTGTATATATAGTGAAATGGAATTATCATTGCTGAAGCCATACTGCCCCCAAAATTAGTATACAGTGTTCATTTATTACAGGGACGTTCCCCCTGGATACGACGAAGACTCGACTGCAGGTCCAGGGCCAACAGAGGGACGCTGTGTGTCGGGAGTCGAGATATCGCGGCATGACGCATGCCCTCCTACGCATTGCCAGAGAGGAAGGGGTCAGAGCACTATATGGAGGGTATGTATATTATATGTGTGCCTATATGTACCTATGCAGTAAACACAAGCACCCTTCGTCGAGTTCTTTTCAAACTTGCTAACAGTAGCACAGTGTTAGATTCTAGTGTAGGGAGCATTACACTGTATTATGACTCCCTTTCAGTGTGTATGTAAAAGAGCTGAGTTGTCGGTGTTGAATTGCCGTGCTCTGTTCTCCAGCATAGCTCCTGCACTACTGAGACAAGCATCCTACGGTACACTGAAGATAGGGCTCTACCACTATCTGAAGAAGATAAATCCAGCAGGTATGACTATCCATACACTAGAGTGTACATGTGTGCCGAAGGGGATGCTTGGGATTTGGCCCATTTCTGATGAAATACACCACATAATGGGGAGTTTCTAGTTGGTATGTCACAGTCTATATAGGTCTCGTAGTAAAGCATGTGATTTCATTCATCAGAGGAAGCTAGTGTGGAAGCTAAGTTGCCAAGTCTTTTACCACTGTTTGTGTGTGTGTGTGCATGTGTTCTTCACAATGCATTCATGTGCTCTTCACATGTCGATATTTTGCATGCTGCACTTCACGTGCCATCCTATAATACCCACCACGCCGAAAAGCGGTCACCTTCAGAATCCCAATTAGCTGATCAAGGAATGTGTTGGCCAGTGTATATATACCAACAATATTCTCTCCTTAGAAGAGACAGTACTGATGAATGTATTGGCCGGGATGACTAGTGGAGCCATCGCTTCAGCCATTGCAAACCCCACGGACGTTCTAAAGGTAAAAGACTTATGACTTTTAGAACGGGTGATGAAATGAAAACTTTGGTGTTGGTGGTTGTTGTGGCAGGTTAGGATGCAGAGTGCGTCTGACGCGGCTTACTCGCAGAGAAAAAGCTGTGCAAAGTACTTTCAGCAGATTTACAGGGAAGAAGGTGTACATGGACTATACAGAGTGAGTCACTATAGTAGTATATATAGCCTCTACTATGTGCTTCTGCCCCTTGTATCTCTGTCTGTGTTGTAGGGAGTGGTACCAACTGCAAACAGAGCTATGGTGGTGGCCGGGGTGCTGCTTCCGTCGTACGACTTCTTCAAAGACCAGTTCCTTCGCAGTGGTTACATGTCTGACACCACTTTCACGCACTTATGGCGAGCTACTCTTATATAGCCGTTAGAACTCTTTACATGCACTCTCTCTCCCCTCCTCTATCTGTCCTGCTTCCTCTTCCCCATCTAGTGCCAGTTTCCTAGCTGGGCTAATGGGTACTGCAGCCTCCAATCCCATTGACGTAATAAAAGTAAGTTCTTCAAAACCCTCTCTACAATCGCGTTGACTCCTGTTGTGTGGGGTGCAGAGTCGAATGATGAACCAGAGAGTAAACCTCGGGAATACACAAGTTCACATCTATGCAAACTCCCTAGACTGCCTTCTGATAGTGAGTTCAAACCTATGTGTGTTTGTGTGTGTGCAAAGGCATTACCTGGCACCGTGCAACAAAGTATCAACCTTTTAACTGCAACCTAAGTACCAAGTAGCTATATACCTTACATCCCCCTTGGCAAGAGGCAGTTACATGGTATAATCTTACTGTCTTGTGTGCTGTGTTTCCCCAATAGACATTGAGAACAGAAGGACCAGCCGCACTATATCGAGGTTTCATTCCAGCTTACCTCAGACTAGGGCCTTGGAACATTATTGTATCCTTATACACATACATTATCCTGCAATGTGTGGTAGATTTCTGTACCTGCACACTTGTTTTCCTTTCTTTGGAGAGACAAGGAGTCAGTTTTTGCAACCATAATAAATAAAAAATCATAATATAAAAAATATAATATAATATATATAATAAATAAAAATTCATAATAAAATAACATATAATACATATTAAATAAAAAAATTTATAACAAATATAAATAAAATATACATATTTAAATATAATTAATATACATAAAATCTATAGTTATAAAATAAATAAATATATTAATATAAGCATATAAATTAAAATAAAAGATATATTTATCATATCATAATTATTTAAAAATATATAAAATAAATAAATATATTAATAATAACATAAAAATATATTAATATAATAATTAAAAAATTAAATCATATAAATACATATCATCATAAATTATAAAATCATAGATAAAATATAAGCATATATAAATATAAAATTATATAAAATAATAATAAGTTACTCATATGATACTAGAATATTATAATAATAAATTACATAAAAAAATAAAATCATACTATTGTCAGTAAATTAAAAAATAGATATTTAAAAATCAGAACAATACATATCATACATATTAATTTTATAACATATGACTATCAGTAAATAACAATGTTTAAAGTCAGGTTAAAAATATATCAATACATATTATAATAAATAATAGTATATATTAAGTATCTATTAATAACCACATTAATATATAAGTAAAATAACAAATGTAGTGATAACATTATATAGCACATATACACAAATAATAAAAGAAAATATAATTATCTATATAAAAAATTCCATACAGTAAATATTATCATAAAAATAAAACGTACAGATAATATTAAATATATATAATTATATAAAACAATAAAATTATAAAAAATAATATTACATGTCATTATAAAGTAAAAATTAGCATAAAATAAGCATAACATAAGAATAGACAAAAATATATAATAAATATTAAGTTATAGTTTACATAAAGATATAATAATAGCCCATTAATAATAAATAAAATAACATAAAATATAAAAATATATATAATAAAAAAAACTACAAAATAAAAAATATAAAAAAATAATATAGAATAAAAAAAACATAATAATAAATAAAACAATAACATTAAAATAAATAAAAAAAAATAAAAAAAAAAAAAAACCAAATATAAAAATAATAAAAACTAATAAAACAATACATATAAATCATAAAAATAAAAAAAAATAAAAAATAAATATTATACATAAATCCCATAAATACTAAACATAAAATACATAAAAAAAAAAACATAATATATTAATAAACATATATAATATTATATATTTAAGTAGATAACATACATTAATAAAATATAATAAATAAATTTTTAATAAAAAAAATAAAAAAAAATTAATAAAAAAAAATAAATCATAAAAAATATATTACCAGTACATAAAATACTAAAAATAAACCATTAAATATAAAGTTAGGATAAAACATAAAATTTTAATTTTAAAATATTACCAGATAAAATAACATAGTGATATATTAATAAACATATTAATATATAATATAAATACTCATAAATATATAATCATTAATACATAAAACATCTAAAATCAATAGTATATTAATATTATAACATAGTTAAATAAAGATATAATACATAGATATATATATTACATAATTGAAACACTACACAACTACAAAAATGACAGATATATAATCGACCATTAAAATCATTTAAAGTACATATTAGTTCGTCTCTTGAAAATTTCCTGCCATATGTTAGCTCTAGCCCTCTCTACAGTGGTGTTTCCTTAACAATTTACTTAGTTTTTTCTCACTTACGAAAAGTTAAAACGGGTGTTCTAAAGATTCAGCTGAGCAATCACTTACCAAGACCAGTTTCACAGGATTATAATTACACAAACACTCCAAGATTTATTCAGTCATTTTTGTTATTCTTATTTATTGCAGCAACACTTTACTCGTGTGTCATTTTATCGCCTATCATAGTGTGTTGACAATAATGTCTATAAATCTACTCAT